>PVHX01029655.1:0-16711 GCA_004024805.1 Geosciurus inauris | reverse complement strand
AAATAAATAAATAAATAAATAAATAAATAAATAAATAAATAAATAAAATAAAAAGATATTGCATCCATCTACAACTGAAAAATATTTAAAAAAAAAAAGATGGCGCACACCTATAATCCCAGCACTTTGGAAGGCTGAGGTAGTGGAATCGCGAGTTCAAAGCCAGCCTCAGCAACAGTGAGGCACTAAGCAACTCAGTGAGACCCTGTCTCTACATAAAACACAAAATAGGGCTGGGGATGTGGCTCAGTGGTCAAGTAGCCCTGAGTTCAATCCCCAGTATCAAAACAAAAAACAAGAACAAATTTGGGAGTTAGGGGAATCTTGCTCAACAGAGAACTGAGCTCCAGCTATCATCCACATAGTACACTCCAGTTCTCTTCATCTCTGGGGTAAAACTGCTCTGTGTGGAAGCATTCTGGAAAGTGACAAGCCTATCAGAGAAGGCCACTCAGAGTGGAGGCTCAGCCAGAATTCTTCCAGGACCGACAGCCACACGGCCTTGCAAAGCTCCCTTATCAATGTTCCAGTTCCCCACCCAGAAACTGAAAATACCAACTACCTTAAAAAAGAGGGAGGCAGCACTTACTAGTGTTTTAGTATAAAATAAGCAGTGATTACTATTAATTGGAAATATTGCTAATAATTAATTTGATTATTCTCTAAGACTGTCTGCCCTAGAGGGGACTAGAGTCTGGCATATCTCACTACTTCTAAATCCTTGCTCTTCAGCTCAATTTTTGATTCATATGTTTATAAGAAAAGCCATAAGGAGGCTGAGGCAGGAGGCTCCCAAGTTTGAAGCCAGCCTGGGCAACTTAGGAAAACCTTGTCTCAAAATTTAAAAAAAAAAAAAATTAAATAAAGGACTAGGGATGAAGCTCAGTAAAGTATCCCTGGGTTCAATCCCCAGTACCAAAAAAAAAAAAAAAAAAACAAACATAAAACCACATTTCACAAAAAAGCTTAACCTTTTTTCTTAAATTAATAGTGAAGTCCTTGAAGAAAAATTTCAAAAACCCGGGGGGAAAAAAGGGCAAACCACCCAAAATCCTATTAACACAGAGATAACTACTAATAGCACTTCAGCTATTTCTTCCACATTTTCCTATATATATTCTAACATAACTAGACTCACACTGTTTATAGTTCTATATCCTGCATTTTTCCCATACTTAATTTTATTTTGTGTGTACTTTCCCATGTCAAGTATTCTCTAAAAATCATTACTTTTTTAGTGACTCCATACTTTTCCATAAGGCAACCATTCCCCTAAGGTTAAGACACAGATTCTTTTTCTTTTTTTAATTTGTAAATGTCACTATAGTTAACCTTTTTTTTTTTTACAGGAGGAGGAGCACCGGGGATTGAACTTAGGGGCACTCCACCACTGAGCCACATCCCCAGCCTTATTTTCTGTATTTTATTTAAAGACAGGGTCTCACTGAGTTGCTTAGTGCCTCGTTTTTGCTGAGGCTGGCTTTGAACTTGCAATCCTCCTGCCTCAGCCTCCTGAGCAGCTGGGATTACAGGCATGCACCACCATGCCCAGCATAGTTAACATCTTTATATACAATCTTGGTTTGCATCACTACTACTTGGTCCATTTAGACTAATGTAAATAGATGAACTGGTAAAAGCCCAACTGCTTTCTAGAAAGTTCACAGCAATTTGCAAGCCTGACAGCAGTTTGAGTATTAGTCATATCATACTCTCACTGGCAAGTGACCGCTATGTCTTTTAATTCCCAGCAAACAGCAGGGCACAGTGGCACATGCTTGTAATCCTGGCCACTTGGGAGACTGAGGCAGAAGGATCACAAGTGCAAGGCTAGCCTCAGCAACTTAGCAAGGTCCTAAGCAATTTAGTGAGACCCTGTCTCAAAAAAAAAAAAGGCCTGGGAGTCGGGCACAGTGGCACATGCCTGTAATTCCAGCACCTGGGGAGGCTGAGGCAGGAGAATCACAAGTTCAAAGCCAGCCTCAGTGACGGCGAGGCGCTAAGCAACTCAGTAAGACCCTGTCTCTAAATAAAACACAAAATAGGGCTGGGGATGTGGCTCAGTGGTCAAGTACCCCTGATTTCAACCCCTGGTACCCCCCAAAAAAAAAGTTATGTGGAAAAGTATGCCTCATCATATGAAAAAAGAATCTACACAATGTAAAATTTTCACAGACGTATGTACATTTAAGACTTACATACTTTTCTACAAGTAGACTGCATCTTAACTTTTTAAAAATGTGAATCAGAAAATTAAAAACCAAGTCTCTACACAAGAAAACACACACTCCCTGTACATACACATCAAATCCCGATTACATAAGCGAATGCTGCCGTTTTTCACCCCATTTGTGGTTACTGACTGACTAATACTGGGCACATGCTGACAGCTGGGACCCACCCCCTCACCAAGTCAGAGCCTTTTCCCTTTCTCCTCATTTATTAAGAGTTTTATCCAGGGGCTGGGGCTGTAGCTCAGTGGTAGAGCGTTTGCCTCACATGCGTGAGTCACTGGGTTCGATCCTCAGCACCACATAATAAATAAATATATATATATAAAAAGAGTTTTATCCACATTCTTTAACTGACTGACCATTTGGAAAAAGAAATTTCTTCTAGGTCAGCAGCATTTTTAAAAGTACATAATCCTGTAATCCCAGTGACTAGGAGGCTGAGGCAGGAAGATCACAAGTTCAAGGCCAGCCTAGGCAATTTAGGAAGACCCTGTCTCAATTTCAAATTAGCCATGCTTGGTGGTGAATACCTGTAATCTCAACAGCTCAGGAGGCTGAGGCAGGAGGACTGCAGGTTCAAGGCTAGCCTCAGCAACTTAATGAGACGCTGTATCAAAATAAAAAATTAAAAGCACCCTTGGGTTCAATCCCTTGTACCAAAAATTTAAAAATTAAAAATAAAAAGGGCTGGGGGGGCTGGGATTGTGGCTCAGCGGTAGAGCGCTTGCCTCGCATGCGTGAGACCCTGGGTTCAATCCTCAGCACCACATACAGAGCAATAAAATAAAGACATTGTGTCCATCTACAAAAAACTTTAAAAAAAAAAAAAAAAAAAAAGGGCTGGGGATGTAGCTCAGTGGTAGAGCACCCCTGGGTCCAATCCCCAGTACCAAAAAAGGAAAATAAAATAAAATAAAAAGATACACAATGATTTCAGGCCATTAAAGTTATCACAAGCACTGGACATACAGCTCAGTTGGTAGAGTGCTTGCCTCGCATGCAGAAGGTCCTGGGTTCAATCCCTAGCACCACAAAAAAAAAAAAAGTTATCACAAAATCAGCATCAACCAGTGTTCCACTTACAAACTTAATAAACATTTTTTGAAAAATTAAGACCTATTAGTACTTTTTAAAACCAAGCATTTTAGGTATACTTTTCCCAGTAGTTCTCTCAAAGTAAAAGCCACTCTAGCTGAAGATGCAGATTTCAAGAATCTAATAATCTTGTATTAATGCAGTGCTGACTTTCATTTGTACACAATCAATTTGTTACTGAACAAAGAACCCTTTTTAATTGCCTACGGCAATTAATGGTGATCATTTTCCTTTGTCTCACTCTAAGTAGCACAGGCTGCTAGAGATGAAGCCAGTTTTGACCTTTTTTTTAAATGGAGATGGAGAATTACAATGAAACTCTAGACTATTTTTTTTTTAATTTTTATACTTCAGAAGGCTATTTTATCTGTAGCTGGCTGACAACATTTCACCCCAATATATATATATATATATTTTTTTAACTGCAACATAAAAAGTTACTGAACAGAGGCTGGGGCTGTAGCTTAGTGGCAGAGTGCTCACCTAGCACGCGTGAGGCACTGGGTTCGATCCTCAGCACAGCATACCAATAAATAAATAAAGGCATTCTGTCCATCTACAACTAAAAAAAAAAAAATTAAAGTTACTAAATAGAGTGAGTTCCACACAGTGTTTTTCTATTCATACATCTATGCATTTCTATCTATACAATTAAAAAATTTTATTACTCATTTAAATTTTACTTATCATTTCCTGGGGTGGTAGGGTGCTACGGATTTAACCCAGAGCCTTGTACATGTTAGGTAAGTGCTCCACCACAGAGCTACATCCCCAGTCCTTAATTTTTAATTGCAAATTGACAGTTGTATATATTACAAATTACAGTTGTATATATTCTGTACATTTTTAGCTGCCTAAAGAATCTTCTCAGGGCTGGGGCTGTAGCTCAGTGGCAGAGTGCTTACCTAGCATGTGTGAGGCACTGGGTTTGATCCTTAGCACCACATAAAAATAAACAAATAAAATAAAGGCATTCTGTTCATCTATAACTACAAAAAAAAATCTCAAAAGAAAGAAAATATTGGCTGAGGGTATAGATCAGTGAGCACACTTATTATGGTCAAGGTCCTGGGTTCAATCCCCAAAAAAGGAAGAAAAAGATCTCTCAATTAGAAGCTACCCAAATATTTTCCTATCTGCCAAAGATAATATAGATTCTTAAGGAGTCCTGACCAAACATTTCTGGCACATAGCTCAGTGGTAGAGCTCCCGTGGGTTCAATCCCTGGTACCACCAAAAAACAAAGCAAAACAAAAACTCCCTGTGAAATGGAACAGGTCTGAACACTGTGTGTACTATCTCTGAATATGTCCTAAAGAGCCAGACATTAACCAGAATATTTAACGATTATTTTCTTTCACCCTATGTTATATAATTGTTTACAACTGATTGTAAATTCCTTAAAGGGATGAACTACAGTGTATTTTTGTATCCCAGAGTAGCAAGGAAGCCTAATATACATTTTGAAATAGGACACACCTGGATTTATAACAGTTAATAAATGGTCACTTATTAACCTTGTCACCAAAGTCACAACACTAATGATGCAGAAAGCACGTGGATTAAACACCAACTAGGAAACCATGCTCTCTAAACGTTTATAGCCACAGGATGGTTTTTATAATTGGTGCAAAATCTCAAGAAGAATAAAGGTTTTGGCACCTGTTTAGATTTGATCAACATGTCTGTAGAGGAGGCCTATCAAGTAAAAGGTATTTTGCATATAAGAGAGTCCCAGCCTTTCTCTCTCTACTATCTAGAGAGAGAAAACAATCAAGAATTATCAGCTCTTAAATCAGGCAGAATGAGAACCAACTAATAAAATCCCTTCACTTTTCCACTGAAGAAAATACAGTCTAGACAAGTGGGGAAAAAAAATTTTTTTGGTACCAAGGATTGAACTCAGGGGCACTCGACCACTGAGCCACATCCTCAGCCCTATTTTGTGTTTTATTTACAGACAGGGTCTCACTGAGTTGCTTAGCACCTCACTGTTGCTGAGGCTGGCTTTGAACTCACGATTCTCCTGTCACAGCCTCCCAAGTGCTAGGATTACAGGCACTTACCACCACGCCCGGCTGAGAAGTGAAAAATTATTTGGCCAAAGTCATATAGCTAGTAAAAGCCAGGGCTAGGAAGGGAGTTTAAATGTTCTTTACACCAGGAAGAGGGCACCTTCAAGTAAGAATGCAGTGATATTAGGAGAGCAAAGGGGTATGAAATACCTGCAGACATAATGCAACAGTCACAACTGCTACAAATGTCATGAAATGGCAATGTTCCTTCAATAAGGGAAGATGAAGGAAATAGACCATTCTGGCTATTTTCAGCAAAAATAAATATTGCCTTCCTGTGGTGATGCTCCATGGCTTTAAGTTCCTGGTTCTCTACTAATGTATCGAGTTAATGATGTTTCTCAATATCAGAGAAGCAAATAAATGAAAATCAGATTGACAGATGTCAAAAGTTATTTTCAAGAATTCTTTAAAATGAAGCCTGATAAAGCACTCTATCAAAAGTTAAACAGAAATAAACTTTCGGGAAGATGAACATGAATGATTTGTTTGCATTTCTTAATACTAGCAATTCAAGTGCTATTCAGACCACTGCAATTTGAGAGCCTAGGTCAACAATGACTCAGCTTGAAAAATTCCATATTGTTTTTTAAAAGAGGTGTGTGGTGTTAGTTATGCAGCTAATACAAATCTGGATAGCCTATCCTTCAAAATCACAAACTAATTTCCACGTGAACTGCTAAGAGGTAGTGTTTATGTTATGTTAGAAAAAGTATGACTAAAGTAATCAAGTTCATTCCCACATCAAAGAGCCCCATCCCAATTCCAGTTTACTAACCTGAGAGGTAAGGAGGGGACCCTAAAAGCAGCACCAGGAGCCCAGTACTAACAGTGGTTGTGATGCATCCAGGCTGGACAGCCCATCACACTTCAGACTAGGAGTGGGAAGTACCGAGAGGAAAGGATTTGTCCAAGGTCCTAACTAAGCAGGATAGCTTAGACCAGAAGTATGTCCAGTACTCTTTTGTGACAGAAGCCTGCCACAATGCTCCAAGCAAGTCTTCCATTTTCCTACCTATAAATAAGGAGGTTAAGACGAGGCACTGATTTCCAAACTGAAGACCACCAAACGCAAAGGATCAGAGGACCTGTAATCCCAGCACTTAGGGAGGCTAAGACAGGAGAATGGCGAGTTCAAAGCCAGCCTCAGCAATGGTGAGGTGCTAAGCAACTCAGTGAGACTCTGTCTCTACATAAAACACAAAATAGGCCTGGGGGTGTGGCTCAGTGGTCGCATGCCCCTGAGTTCAATCTCCAGTACCAAAAAAAAAAAAAAAAAAGGATCAGAGGAGCCATTTCTGATAGTTACCTTCCCTTATCATGCAAAGAATCTCAATTTTACCTATCTTACATATTGTAAAAATAAGAAATATTAAACATGATGATTACACAGGATTAATCAAAGTCACACTGGGTAAATTAGGACACTATTTTAGACTACTTTGTGGTGAATGACAACAATCATAGCAGATCACAGGAAAGCCCTGCAAAAGGCCTTAAAAGCTACAGCCAAAGGCAGGAAAGCAGACCAGACTAGACTGTGGCACACAGCCACTCAACCATTCCCACCTTCTCCACCTTCAGCTGTACTGACCTGACTGATCAGTGATGCTTTCTCATCACACAGACTGACCACACACCTAGAAGGCTCTAATGCAGTTACCTATGCAACCCTCACCCCTCTCAGACTGACTTCTGCCAGAAGTCACCATCAGGTCTAGGGATCTGCAACCAGACAACTTCTTCCATTTGTCTTGTATCAAGGAGTGACCATTTCCTGATCTGTAATTATCCTACAGCCTGCACACCAAGAAAAAAAGGAGGTGGGTAATGGAGAGGGGGGATAGTTTTTAAAAGGAGGGATAATTTAAACAACGAAGGTTAGTTTAAAATAAAGAAGAAAGAAAAGAAAGGAAAGCAAGGCCAATTTCTAAAAGTCTGGACAGGGCAAAAGCCCCTGAAGTCACATTAATAAGCTGCAAATAGTTGTCTATTTCTACCTCCTCTCATATTTCACCCCCATTTGCACAGTGACCGTTCCAGAAGGCCAAAGCTACTGCCCCACATTTTCTGTAGCACCCAATTCCATCATGAAAGCAAATGTCAATGATGGGATTGGAGCCTCTGCTACCATCAGAGAAATCTGACAGTCACTAGAACATCAGTTACCAGCTTAGGAAGAAAAATCAGCTCTTTGTTCTGTCTCCTCACTTACAATTATGTAAACTTAGGCTTTGGGCATGCAGAAACTTTTAATGCTGCCAGTGATATTAAAACTCTGGAACACAAATTTAAGTGTACGGCATACACAGTTGCTTTTATTCTTTTTTTTGGGGGGGGGGGCGGGTACCGGGGATTGAACTCACACCACTGAGCCACATCCCCAGCCCTATTTTGTGTTTTATGTAGAGACAGGGTCTCACTGAGTTGCTTAGCACCTCGCCATTGCTGAGGCTGGCTTTGAACTTGCAATTCTCCTGTCTCAGCCTCCCAAAGTGCTGGGATTACAGGTGTGCACCACCGCGCCCAGCTTGTTTTTATTTATTTGCTGTCACCTCCACATTAAGAATAAAAACAACTATTTATACCAACATGAGGAACACAAACTAAAATAAATTCAGTGAATTAATCATGACACATGAGGCCAAAGAGTCAACACTGGAAATAAACCAAAATTCTTTTAAGTTAATACTGGTGAAAATACATGCCATAGTTAGATCATTAAAATTACGAGACTCTACTTGTCAGAAAATTTAAAAGTCCTAAAAGTTAGTTGAAAGAGTGCTACAGATTTACTTTCTCATATACAAATGCCCCACCATTTAATGAGTCAACACTCCAATTGTGTAGATGACAGTCAATGTTTTTTATTTCAAATGTGTTCACACAGAACTATTTCTAAATAAGTGCTGAAATAAACATAGTCTGATCATAGCCCAGTTAATAAAGTCCTTCCAGTAAATGTTTGTTCACAGCTGGATAGCTGCTTTAATATGCAATTGCCCTAGGCCACAGGAAAAAAATCATGCTCTTGATTTACTTAAGAAATAAAATAAATAAACCTAGACCAAACCAAAGGTCCTCTCTCCCAAGTTAAAGGAGAAAAGGTTTGGATGGCTTTTTTGTAAAAGCCATCTCTACCTCCAAATGGATTTCCTAAGGCCTACCCCCACTGAAAGATTACTGAAATAAACAGCTCAGAAAAGGTAGGAAAGGCACAATTCTCAGATAATCAGACCAAAGCTGAACTCAAGTCAGCTAGTTCCTAACACCCTTCTCTAACTACCCAGTGAGGTCCCCAGAAGGCCTGGGGAATGAGGGCTCACCCACACACCGCTTGAGCGCCAACCAGCTCCCAAACCCATTGTGAATCTGCCCAGAGGCGCTCAGCTCCTGTGGCTGGGAGTGCCTGCAATACCAGAGGGCAGAAATCTGAGTGACACTTGGCACTCTCTCTTTCAACAAACAACCGCAAAGTGCTTTCCAAACCCAGGCCCTCATTATTTTGAAGACCAGGAAGCTGGAGCCTTCCCCAGGCAGAGGTGAAAAAGAAGTAAACCCACCCTGCCCAGCCCTTCTCCCAAGGTCACAGGCCAAAGGCCATTAAAATACGGCAAGACAGACTGCCGCTTCTGTAGGCCCAGAGCAGTAAACACCAAAAATGACCGTATTGCCCCCTGGGATCCAGGAGCACTTGAGAACTGGCATTTCCCTGGCTGGGGTAAAACAAGCATATGACTTGTCAACTGGAAAAAACAAAAAAACAAAAAACACACTCCTAAGTTCTCCCAAGGGGCGCTGACTTGGAGGTAGAAGGCGGAAGAGGGTACAACCATCTCTCTGCAACAGCTCAGAGGAGGGAGAGTAAGTGAGAAAGAGAATAAAGAGCCGGGCGCGGTGGCTCAAGCCTGTAATCCCAGCACTCAGGGAGGCTGAGACAGGAGAATCACGAGTTCAAAGCCAGCCTCAGCAACAGCGAGGTGCTAAGCAACTCAGTAAGACCCTGCCTCTACATAAAACACAAAAAATAGGGCTGGGGATGTGGCTCAGTGGTCGAGTACCCCTGAGTTCAATCCCCAGTACCAAAAAAAAAAAAAGAGAATAAAGACCTGCGAGCAGCTGCAGGCCTCTTTTCCTAAGGATACAAAGCTGCAAAACCCTGCGACCTGAAGAGGAGGATGGATAGAGCACAGGAAAGAAAAAGGGGTAATGGAATGAGATCTACTCCCCTCAGTAAGCTAAGTAGAGTGGGAGAAATGGGAGAGACACTCCTAGGCTCCCAAGAGCAGTAACTAACCAACCCTCACCTATTTACCAGATTTCACAGGATCCCAGGGAATAAAACCCTCAGGCTCAGGGCTCAGAAAGAGAATATGAAGCCTTGCCACGGCCACAGCCACTGAAATTCTCAGAGAACCCAAGGCCCAAACTCCAGGCTTCACCAGTGAGGCTGAGAGATGAGAAAGGAGAGGAAGACATGCCTGAAAAGGGGAAGCCCTCAATGAGGAATGGGTGGGCCACAGGGAGGAGCCAGGAAAGGCAAGTCGGATAGGAACTAAATGCAAGAGGAGCCTGACAGACTATAAGGGGAAAAGGGAAAAAATGGTGAAAGGGGAAAAGGAAGCCAAAGAGGAAGGGGATTGAGAGAATTATCAAAAGGGAGTGAGCATCTATCAAAGAACTGGGGCAGCACTGAGAAGGGATGGGAGTAATAAAAAGAAAGAATTAAGAAAACACCTTAATGTCAGAATTGGGGGAAAGAGGACTCAAAAAGAAGGTAAGTGCAGAGGAGGAAGGACAAATACACAGAGTGGACAATGACAGCTGAATCAAAATAACCGGGAAGGAATGTCATGTGGAAAACTTAGAATTGAAAGGGACCGGAGGTGGAATGCACAGGGACCGGAGGTGGAATGCACTTAAAGGGGACCACTTCAAGAGGGACACTGTTGGAAAGTTAAAAATGAGTCAAAAAATATACAGGCTAGTGGACAGCTCAAAAAGGTGCCAGATGAGGGGGGTGGGTACTAAATAAAGAGGATGGGGCAGAACAGAATAAACCAGAGGAGAGAGCAGGTGGAAAGGATCTGGGGGCAGGTCTTCCACGTGCAGATGGGAAGGGGCTGGGAGATGGGTCAGAGTTGAGAGGTAAAGGCAAGTCTAAGAAGGGCCACAATGGAGAGGAGAGGCCTGGGGGAGGCAAAGAGGAGGCAGGAAGCAGGTGTTAGACATAAAGGAACTGAAGGGGAGACAGGCCAAAGAAAGGGGAGCAAATGAATGGAACCGCTCAAGGGAGTGCCAAAATGAAGGTGGGGAGGAGCCAAGGCTGACAGCGACAGAGCCAGGGAAAGAGGTCAGGTAAGTGAATGGCAGAAATGAGAAATCTGCAGGGTCAGAGAATGAGGAGGCTGCTGCTTCCGGGACGGCAAAGGCAGAAAGCAAGCAGCCAGGGAAGGACTGCAAGATCTGAGCTCAGGCAAGAGTCAGAGGAGGGAGGCAAAAAGATCTGGAAGAGAGGAAAAGGTCTGAATGGCAAACAGAAGCAAGAGCTGATAAAAGGAGGCAGCAAATATAGTGCATCAGAGTAAGTCAGTGCATCAGTGCAAGTCAGAGAAGGGTCGGAGAGACAGTCGAGGGGCATCCCGGGATGCAGCAGGTTCCGTGAGAGCCAGCACAGAAATGCGAGTAGGGGATAGTTGGGCCTGACAGAGATGGAATTGAGTTCAAGGGACAGAACCGGAGGCAGCAGCGTCTAATCAACAGGACTTGGACGAAACACCAAGGAGGTAGATCGCAGGTCCTAAAGGGACAGCTCCTTGGAGTACAAGACATTCTATGACAGGAATAATGGTGGACAGGTCAAAGAAGGGGCCGCGGAAAGAACCCAAGGGTGGTGATAGCAGAATAAGAGAGAAGGCAGAAGAGTCACCGATCTCCAAGTGGGAACCAGAATCAAGGGATGCAGAAGGGTCACTGAGGAGAAGGTGGGTCCCGCAAGCACTGCAGGGTCCAGGAGGAGCTAAGGGCATTACCAGGCACGGAACGGGTAAACAAGAGGCGCAGAATCGAGAGCACGGTGGCTGCAGGCAAGGGGGGGCGGGGGGAACACGAGACGGTTACAGAGATCCCAACGGATCGGGAGCGGGGGCACCCGCAGGGACAGCAAGGCTGGAGCGGGCAGGGGCAAGTCCGAAGGGCAGGCGGGCCTCGCGGGCCGGGCCGGAGCGCGAAGCGGCGGGGACCGCGGGGCCAGGGGCGCTGGGGGGCCGCTCCTTCCCCTCCCCCTTCTCCATTGTTCGCGGGCTCGGGGCCCCGCCGTCCCCGCCTCCCCCAGACCCCGCAGCGGGGCGGCGCCCGGCGTGGCCGCCCGGAGTCCACGAGCTCGCGCACTCACCAGCTGGGCACCCTCAGCGCGGGCCCGGCCTTCGCGATCCCGGTCGCGGCGACGGCGGCCCCGGCGCCATGTTCCCCTGCTCCTGGTCCAGCAGCGGCTGAGGCGGCCGCAGCGGCGGCTGCAGCTCCGGCGACTGGGGGCCGAGCGGACCCTCCCTCGCGGGCTCCCTCCTCCGCCTCCTCCACCTCCTCCTCCCGCCGCGCCGCGGCTCTCCCTCGGGGCGGGGGGCGGGGAGGGGAAGGGGGGAGGGGCGGGAACCAGAGGGAGGGCGGACCAGCCTTACTCGCTCCCTCCCTCCCTCGCGCGCAATGGCGGCGGCACCTCCTTCCTGCGGCCGCCGCTCCCGCGCGCGCACCCCGCTATTGCGCGTGCGTGGCGCGGGGACCGTTGCAGGGGTATAACGGCCCCCAGGCGCTCGCCACGAGGGGATGACCAGCGCTGGGCTGCGAGCAGCTGCGAAGCACTCGCTCGCCTGAGGAGCTCTCTGCCACCGTCGCAGCCGGGGACTAGGAATGGGCGCAAAGAGCGCAACGCGCGTGCGCCCCACGAAAATGCCGCTGCTGCGGCGCGAGACAGAGAGCCAGGAGACCCGCGAACCGGCAGAGGGAGCAGGGTGGGCTAGTGCGCGTGCGCAGTAGGGGCTGCCAGCCGGCTCGGCTACTGGCGCAAGGCAGAGGGAGTGGCCGTCGGGAGGCGCGCGCGTCTTGGCGCGCGCCAGAAACAGCAGATCCCTTGCCTCGCGCTGGCTTTTGGAGAAAGCAGCAGCAGACTCATGGCTCGGCTCTGGAGGCGGGGACCAAGGGCACGATCCCGTTCGCGCGGGACCTGGCCAGCCAATGAAATGCAAGGAGAGGTGGGTTTGCCGCGGGAGCCGCAACCCCCAAGATAACGGAGGAGGAGAGAAAGAGAAACGTAACGTGGGGCGGTGGGGCAGGGCTAGGAAGGAGGGAGCGTACCCATCGAGGGAGTTGATTGGGGATCACGAGGAGGCGTGGCCCGCCTCAGCCCAATCCGAGCCTCATAACTCGTCGTTCCGGAAGAAGGGGCGGAGCTAGGAAGTGCGTGCTCTTACCCTAGGTGGTGAGGAAAATCTGAAGGCAAGGCGCGCGTTGATACAAGTTGAGTGATTCAGTGATTGCTGGATCCCGGGCAGAGGGAACATGGCCAGTCCTGCATGCAGTCCTGGCTTTCAAGTTAGCATTGTGCAAATGACTGCAAATCAAATGTCAGTTTGGGAGGGGAAATAGTGACTGGAGTAGGCACCGCTGTAACCCTGTATTCCTCTGAACCAAGGAGGGGGTTCCTCTGGGACTCCTCCGGAAGTACGCATTATGGAAGATGAGCTTTCTGGGCACAAAGTCTGTTTGAAGAATGCATGATGAAAGGCTATGTTTCCTATTACATTTTGCATTTCTTTCCACAGTCTGTTCATCTATCTATAAAATGGGAAAGCAGGAATATAATCGTACCTCCCTTAGAGTGATCTGAGAATTAAACTATAATAGTCTCCGTGGTCCAAAACCACTCCAGCCATGTGTGTGTACATATATATAGTATTTTTGGCTATGTATACATACCTATGATAAAGTTCACTTTATAAATTAGGCGCAGTAGTAGATTAACAATAATAACGAAATAGAACAATTATAATTATGCTGGTCTATAATAAAAATAATGTGAATGCAAATATTAATATCTTCCTCCAGCTGACCATGGATAACTGAAACTTGGGAAAGCAAAACTACCAGCAAAGTTAGTATTGCTGCATATTAGTAAAGCGCTAAAAATCATGCCTTGCACATAGTAATATAATTATGTGAGCTCAAGTTTTAAAACATACCATTAAGTAAAACTTTTCTGACTAAAAATCATTTCCATCTATCTTTTTCTTAGTTACCCTTTTTAAAATTTAGCACTTTTAGCTGGGTGTGGTGGCACATGCCTGTAATCCCAGCTGAAATAGGATCAAAAGTTTGAGGGGCTGGGCACAGTGGTGCATTCCTGCCACTCAGGAAGTTGAGGCAGGAGGATTGCAAGTTCAGAGCCAGCTTCAGCAACTTAGGGAGGCTCTAAGAAACTTAGCAAGACCTTATCTCAAAAAGAAGTTGTTGGACACCCTGGGCAACTTAGAGAGACCCTATTTCAACATTAAAAAGGCTGAAAATGTAGCTCAGCAAGAAAGGGCTTTCTCAGCATGTTGTAGGCCTGAGTTCAATCCCCAGTACTGCAAAAATAAAATTTAGCCCCAAAACTTTTTTAAGCACTATGGCTACCAGATCAAGTGTGTGGGCCATAATTGCAAATGATGTTACCTTTTTTGTAAGGGATGTTAAGATCACTTTCATTTGTAATCCCACCAATTTGGGAGGCTAAGACAATTTAAAAATTAGAATTTAGCCTCAGCCATTTAGAAAACCCTCTCTCAAAATAAAAAAGTCTGCAAGTGGAGCTGTGGTAGAAGGTTCCTAGTATTACCCTGTGGCTGGAAAAAAAACAAAAAACTGGAAAGCTGGGAGGATGGCAGTACTAGATACCCCTACCTCAAACCAGGTCCTTCCTGTCATTCAAATTTATGAACTGGAATGCCTCTCTCTAGACCTAGTTTCTGCTCTCTTGGATCCTGTGAACACCACCTTATCCTTCAAGTCTTATCCTTGAAGTCGCCTCCTGAGAGTGACCTCAGATTTGGCCTAACCCTTCAACTGTTAATAAAAGTGAACACTTGTGCTGTGCGCGGTGGCACACGCCTGTCATCTCAGCGGCTCAGGAGGCTGAGACAGGAGGATTGAGATTCAAAGCCACCCTCAGCAAAAGCGAGGTGCTAAGCAACTCAATGAGGCCTTGTCCCTAAATAAAATACAAAATAGGGCTTGGGATGTGGCTCAGTGGTGGAGTGCCCCTGAGTTCAATCCCTGGTACCAAAATAAATAAATAAGTAAACACTTAGTACTAGTCAATATTCCAAAGCACTTCAGACATATTCACTCCATTCTCATAACCATAATTATGGGTCAGTTAAAATTCATAGGGAGGTTACATAGCCAGTAAGTGGCATAATTGATCATCAAACACAGACTGCACACCTGTTTTTTTTTTTGGTACCAGGAATTGAACTCAAGGGCACTCAACCACTGAGCCACATCCCCAGCCCTATTTTGTGTTTTATTTAGAGACAGGGCCTCACTGAGTTGCTCAGCGCCTCGCTGTTCCTGAGGATGGCTTTGAACTCCTGATCCTCCTGCCTCAGTTTCCCGCATCACTGGGATTACAGGCTTATACAATGGTGCCCCGCCACACATATTCTTTATAGCACTGCATAAGGGAACAATGTTCTGTGTTGGTGTCTGTGAGTCCTATGGAGGCAGGGGCTGTGGTTGGTTTTTTTTGTTGTTTTTGTTTTTGTTTTGGTACTAGAGATTGAACTCAGGGGCACTCGACCACTGAGCCACATCCCCAGCCCTATTTTGTGTTTTATGTAGAGACAGGGTCTCACTGAGTTGCTTAGTGCCTCGCCATTGCTGAGGCTGGTTTTGAATTTGCGAATTCTCCTGTCTCAGCCTCCCTAAGTGCTGGGATCACAGGTGTGCGCCACCGTACCCTGCTTGTGGTTGGTTTTTAAGTCTGGCAAATGGTGATGAATAAATTAACAAGTCCAATGCCAAACAAAAGGGATGGTAGGCACTGTGGGCATGGTAGCCAAAAAGCCGCGTCCTTGTCCACTAACTCCTACCCTTTTTCAGATGGTAGCTCAGATGTTCCCTCCTCTTCCAGGAAGCCCTCCCTTACCCAATAGGCTGGGTCAGATGCCTGCTCCAAGATCCCACAGACCATTTAAGTCGCCCACCCAATCCCTGTCCACCCTGGGTCATTCTTGTCTTGTAATTCGTCTTTTCCTTTTCCGTTCTGTGAAGGCAGGCCCAGGCTGTCTCAGTCATCGTCGATGTCCCTAACGCAGATCCAGACACAAGGCAGAGGCTTAGGCAGTGTTTTGTTGGATGAACGGAACCGTCAAGGAGGGCCTTCCCAGCTCTGCAATTCTTTCCAGTGAGCAAGAGGGCGAATGGCAGCTGAGCAAGCCAACGACAGGAAGCAGGCTTCCCTGGGGGCAGCCACCCCCGCGCACCCAACTAGTCTCCACTCCAGGATAAATAAACAATCGAGTAAACAATTAGCCAACTGAGAGAAGTGCCGGCTGCTGGCTTGGGCCTCTATCAAGATTTCCCAAGCATTGCCCTGGGGGCCCGAATGGCTGGAGGTCATACCAGCCAGAGAGCCCCAGTAGGTACTAGGCGGGGCGTGGGGTTCTGAAACCGCCTAGGAAAGATGCACAGGCAGAAGAAGCCACAAAAGAATTGTGCAGAGAGGGTGAGGCGGGGGATATATTTTGTCTTCATTCCTGAGTCAGAAAGAATCAGAGAGGGTGGGGATCAGGTCTGCGCGTGACCGAGTAGTCGATGAGCCCACAGCGCCGCCTACAAGCCAAACAGGGGAAGCCGCTTCTGGCGGAAGCTGCGGGAGGTGTCAGCCAGCGGAGAACTATTCCGCCTTTGGCCCGAAGAGCAGCCAATCACGAGGAAGAAAGGGAGGCGGGGATGCTCGAATTCACAGCCCAAACAGCGACCAGGCCCTGCGCTTGACACTTAGTGGGCACTTGCTGAATGTTTGATGGGATATCATGAACTTCTCTATATTTATAAATTTTAAAAAATTAAACTGTAGCCGGGCGCGGTGGCTCAAGCCTGTAATCCCAGCACTTAGGGAGGCTGAGACAGGAGAATCGCTAGTTCAAAGCCAGCCTCAGCAATGGCGAGGCGCTAAGCAACTCAGTGAGACCCTGTCTCTACATAAAACACAAAATAGGGCTGGGGATGTGGCTCAGTGGTCGAGTGCTCCTGAGTTCAATCCCCAGTACC
>PVHX01029654.1:0-16687 GCA_004024805.1 Geosciurus inauris | reverse complement strand
ACCTTGTTGTGTGTTAGCATGCACATATCAGAACATTTGACCTTTGGTTTTGGGGGATTGGCTTATTTCACTTAGCATAATGGTCTCCTGATCCATTCATTTTCTGACAAATGTCATCAAGTCATTTTTTTATGGCTGAGTAATAATTCATTGTGTATATATACATTTTCTTTATCCATTCATCTGTTGTAAGGCATCTAGGTTGGTTCCATAGCTCAGCTATTGTGAATTGAGCTGCTATAAACATTGATGTGGCTGTGTCACTGTAGTGTGCTATTTTTAAGTCCTTTGCGTATATCCTGAGAACTGGGGTAACTGGGTCAAATGATGGTTCCATTCCAAGTTTTCTGAGGAATCCCCATACTGCTTTCCAAAGTGATCACACCAATTTGCTGTCCCAACAACAATGTATGAGTACACCCTTTTCCCCACATCCTCGCCACCATTTATTGTTGCTTGTATTCTTGATGAGTGCCATTCTGACTGGGGTGAGATGAACTCTCAGTATAGTTTTAATTTGCATTTTTCAACTGCTAGAGATGTTGAACATTTTTTCATATATTTGTTGACAAACTGTACTTCATCTGTGAAGTGTATGTTTAGTTCCTTTGCCCATTTATTAATTGGGTTATTTGGGTTTTTTTGACACTAAGTATTTTGAGTTCTTTATATATCCTGAAGATTAATACTTTATTTGAGGTATAGGTGGCAAAGATTTTCTCTCATTCTGTAGGCTCCAAAGAGAGAAATTCTTGCAATCACTGAGAATACTTGTTTTTATTTTGTGCATCTTGTGCTCCTTTTATATATTTATATGTTTTTAATTTTTATTGTTGATTTACATTTTATTTTCCATCTTCTTTACTTAATATTTGTGTAATTCGGGAAGGAAAATGATAGGTGCTTACACATTCAGATGTCATCTACACATTCAATTCTAATACTAATAATATACTGTTGTATATTATATATGTATATGTAATAATTAACTGTTATAGAGAAGGTAAATAAATTTAAACTAATAAACCAATAAATTTCCCAAGTCAGTTTAAAAAAATGTGTAAAGACCTAATTAAATGAATCTATAAACATTAAAGTAACAAAACTGATCTCCAAAGTCATGGTCTGTTTATCCATGACAGTTACCCAAAAAGTACATCTGACAGAACATTTTCTTCCAGACAGGAGAAATTCTCAAGAAAGATCCAAGAGACATTTAGATCCAACATTAGCAGATAAAATATGACACACCTTGGCTTTGAGCAGAGGGAAACAAAGGTTGATATAAAAGCATTAGACTATTTATACTTAAGTATAAATATAACTGATGCAACTCAGAATCAGTCCTTTTTAGTCTTTGTGGCCAGAGGTCAACCATCTTTTTCTTAAAGAACCAGATATTAAATATTTTATTTTAGGGTTTGTTGGCCATATGCAAACAATTCACTTCTGCTACAGCAAGTGGCAAAGAAGTGGGCAAGGATGGAAGGGCCTGGAACAGCCAGAGCTGGCAGCACTTGGCCAACTCCTGGTCTAGGCAAACCAATACTATTGGAAAAATGTGCTTTCTGCTGGGCGCAGTGGTGCATACCTACAATCCCAGCAGTTCAGGACGCTGAGGCAGGGGTACTGAGAATTCAAAGCCAGCCTCAGCAACTTAGTGAAGCCCTAAGGAACTTAGTGAGACCCTGACTCTAAATAAAATATTGTTAAAAAGGCTGGTGATGTGGCTCAATCCAGGTTCAATCCAGGATACCAAAAAACATCCTTGGTACCAAAAAAAAAAAAAGTGCTTTTACCTTTTTCCTCCCTCTTTGTGCAAGGATAACACTAAATGAGAAAAGAGGCGTAAACATTTAGTTAGTTTCATTTTCCAAACAAGAATATGAGGTTCTGAATGGTCCAGATGACTGAGTAAAGAATCACTAGCTTAGTTTGTGTGGAAATGAGATTATAATTCATTCAAAATTAGGGAACATTTCTTGACCACTTATTATGTCAGGTAATCTTCTCAGCACTTATGCTTTATTTGATTCCATCCTCACAACTTTCTAAAGTACTATTATTATCTTCATTTCACCGAGGAAGAAACTAAGATTCAGAGAAATTAAGCAATATGTCCAGAATTTCACAGCAGGCAAATGATAGAGGAATGAGCCAGTGCTTTGAACCCCCTGCTTCTTGATGATTATACTGCTATTGCTGCTGCTCTAACACTCTCGCCATTCCATGTTCCAGTGCCTGCTATTCCATGATGTTCATGAGAAGAGTTTTCATTTCAGCGCACGCATGGTCTTTCTGTGCTTAGAGCCAACCCCGGAATTCCCACTGCTGCGTCTGACCTAAGCTATCAAACACAGGATTTTCCCCCTCAGGAGCACCACATAACCTGACTTGTCTATCCAGTCTCACTGTAATTCTGCAACACAGAAACAGGGAGTGGATCTTGACTTTACACGCCCAGGGCCAGCCCCATGTACAAAAACTGGGAAACCTAAGTGTTTGAGCTTTGGTTATGTAACAACAGGAATCTGAAGATACCCACAACCACAAGGCATGAGGAGAATCAGTTGACTCCACACTCCCTCCTGCACTGTTACACTCTTACAGCAGCAGCTCTGGGCTCATTCCAATGTCCACAGTTATTAGGGGTCCAGGGCAGGTACTCCCCCCGCAAAAAAACATGAGTGGAATTCCTTTTCATTCACAACCCAAATGTGCAATTCTTTAGGAAAACTGGAACTTCATTGGCACTCTAGAATTGCGCTACATTAGCCTCCGCCCCACTTCATTTTGTTTTCCCACACACCCTGTCAAACAAGTAGGCGTAGAAATGTAGGAAGGAATAAAGAGACATTCAGTGCACATTTTTATTCTCAATAAATGTACTTCCTTATGAGTTTTGACAAGTGCCACAACTAAAACCTCTATCATCAAAAGAAGAAAGTCATGGCTGGGGTACAGCTCAAAGGTAGAGCACCCACCTCACATGTGCAAGACCCAGGGTTCAATCCCCAGCCTGGCAAAAATAAAAGTTAAAAAAAAATAGGCTAAATGGCAAACTATGTGCTTGTAAAAAAAAAAAAAAGAGAAGGCTTTTTTACAAGTTGATGTATGTGTTTATGTTACAGAACCAAATATTAGTTTTCATGTGTCCCATGCATGAACAGAAGCCCCCATTACTTCATTTATTTAAAGAGATGTGTGTACCTATACACTCTTATTTTCATTCAGAATCTAGCAAATGGCATATATAAAAGGTGTTATCCTCAGATTACTACTACCTAAAGCCACATAATCCCTGTCTGCCTTTCCCTTCCCCTAACTCCCATTGTGCATCTGTTAAAATAGGTTAAGTAAAAAACTGAGAGAAAACTTCTGTCCTACAGCAAAAGTAATTCCCAGCAGATTCAAATGAAGTCACTTTATAAGGTCTATTGTCCTTATTCTCTTTTCTTCTTCTTTCCAAATCTTTATTTCTCTCAACAGTTAAAAAAAAAAAAAGAAAGAAAGAAAGAAATCTGAAGTCAAATGGGGTAAGACAGACCATAGTAAAGAAAGAGGAGACTGGAGAGTGAGCAACAGATCATGCCATCAAAACAGTGGCTTTGCACATGGCCTTTCTTTTGAATCACTCAGCAGGGCTCTGGAGAGAGAATAGGGGGGTTCTTTCAGGTGTTGCCTGAATTGATTATAGAGATTACAAGGAAAGAGTGCCAATGTACTTCACATGTGATCTGCCAAGATGCAGAGGCAAATCAAGAAATGTTAAAAATTGTGTCAATTATGTTAAGTGAAATAAGTTAGACAGAAAGGCAAATACCACATGTTCTCACTTACATGTGGAAGCTAAAAAGTTGATCTCACTGAAGTAGAGTAGAATAGTGGTTCTCAGGGACTGGGAAGAGTGGGGATTGGGGGGATGGAGAGAGGATTACTAACCCACACTGCAGGGCACTTGGTTAGGAGGTCATTTCTTATGTTCTGTAATGCAGTAAGGTAACTTGGTTGATGGTATTTAACTGTGTATTTCAAATTAGCTAGTAGAGAAGATTTTGAATGTTCCCAACACAAAGAAATGAAAAATATTTGAAATGATAGATACGTCAATTACCCTAATCTGGTCATTATACATTGTACTGAAATGCCACCCTGTACCCTGTAAAAATGTACAATGATTAGATAGTATGATTAGAATATCAACAAAGATATGTGACTAGAAGTTGGATATGGAAAATATTATGTCAGAGTAGTAATTTCCTGAGGACAAACAAACTTACTTTATCAAAAATGACCATCTGGAGAAACTCAGTGAAGAGCTTTGGATACCTTCAGGCAAATTCCTGACCACAGTAAGCATTCCAATGATCCACCTGAAGTCCCCACTGCCTTTTGCTTTCCTGGGCAGCTTCCTGGGTCTCCCCAGAAAGGTATGCAGCCTGCCCTGTGGGCTGACCTAACAAGGTCTGACAAAGACACTCTCAAAGGCAAAGACATTCTTTGAGGATTTGTGCAAAGGAATTTGGCAGCTATGTCTTCCTCATGAGGTGTGGCATAAAGAACAAATGCCTCAGCCAGGGGCATGGGATTATCTACAGTCTCTTGTATTTATCTCGAAATTCACATTTGCATTAAAATGTCCATAGACTTGCTCTGCTACTGATACCTTTAATATTAAATAACAAACATACAAACACAAATTTGTCCTAACAAATGTTTCATGTGTTGAACCTAGGATGGAATTAACACAGGAGACTGCATACTTATCTTGTCTGTTTCTCTCTTTTCTTTCTTGCTCCTTTCTGTGGAACACCAGTGAAACAGCTCCTGACACTAACAGTGCACCTGGGGACCCAGAAAGGATGACTCAGGTATCTCTTACATACCAGGAGCGATGACAGGCCTTGGACCTGAACAGACCTTCCACAGGGTCTTTTTTCAGTCCTCTAGGACATTATGTGCAGAGACACACCATTGTCATTTTAACCAAAACCTTACTTCCATTGGTCAGGTCCATACTAGAAAGAGACAAAGGCTAGAAAGGAATTTGGTTCCAGCCCCCACATTCTTAACAATACAGTTCCTACTATACCCAATCTAAGGTTATTGCCCTCCTTTCTTTGTCATGTGGTCTGCCTACTTTGTGTAGCCTCTGGTATTAGGTGATCAAAGTGCTTCTGCTCTGTTAATTTCACTATAGGAGAGGAGGAGTCTCGTGCTGGACGAGCGAATCACAGAAGACTATAGAAGTGAGCTGTGCTGTCACCCTGGGCTAAGGGCTGAGTCTTGTTGACTCTCAATGGGAGTCAACTGTCATGGTCCTATGAATCACTTGTGAACCAGCTATGACCCTCCCAGAAGCCAGCAATGAGTAGGTGGAGCATTGAAGGATTTTTTTTAATGTTGTTATTTTGTGTTTTTAGTAAGGAAGACTCTCTGACTTGCCCATGGGGAGGGGCAAGTGAAATAATAGACCAGTTCCTGGAAGCCAGAAATACCAGCTGAAAAACAAGAAGGATGCAGAAGAAACAAGTCATATAAAACATCTGTAGGACATTAACTCTTTGGGGCTAGATTATTGTAACCTCACCAATAGAAATCAGCACTATCTGTAGTCATTTCTGTTTGGGTGCAAAAATTATGAATGAATAGTGGTTGCAGCCTTCCTCTTTCCCTAGGCCACTCAAACACAGGTGAGCATTCGAGCATTGCTCTCTCAATATCACCCACTACTGTGTGTAGTTCCCACGTTGATTTTCAGGAAGAAAGTGCTCAGAGCCAAAAATCAACTGCACATCACAGGACTTGTCCCAGATGGGGGATAGAGAAGTTAGTGTGTCTTAAGAGTTCATTTGTGCTGTGCAGGTTATCTCAGTGCTATCCACCTTCTTTGATTTGAAAGAGCTAAAAGATTAGGAACTGCATACATTTCCCAGAATGCCTGCCAGTCAGGGTTTGGGTTATAATCTTCTTGGAAGAGACACTCACCCAAGCGTTGGAAGGTGGGAGAGAGGCAGAAACGTTAATACTGTTCCTGAGCCACCAGCAGGCAAATCACATATTTTGGCAGATGGTGCATATAAAATGTTTCCAGAAGCTTCCCAGCATCCTCCTATGAATTATTACATTTCAGTTCTGAGTAGGCAGCTGAATCATTTTCATCCATTTCCTGTAATTCCTGAAATTCTTCATTCCCTGAAAGCCATCAGCAGATCTACATGACCTTTATTCTCCCAGCCTGTTTCCTTGGCACAAATTTTAATGATACCTATCACATATACAGCATAATATACATAAAAATTTTTTTCTAAAGAATAGATACTACTTTAATTTTTTTACTTTGTAAATAGTATAAAAATGTTTTACCCAAAAATATTAGTTTGCAATTAATTTGTTTAAGTTAATTGCATATAAGTTGAACATCTAGTTCTACATTGATTTTATTTCAATAGTTTTAATAGTTATAAAATCTTTAAAAAAGACATCTCACGGGGCTGGGATTGTGGCTCATTGGTAGAGCACTTGCCTCGCATGCGTGAGGCACTGGGTTCTATCCTCAGCACCACATAAAAATAAATAAAATAAAGATAAAAAAAAAGACATCTCACAAAAATATGGATTACAATTGAAGATGAACCTCTTTAATGACAAAGATTCTTTCCTTGTCAAGTTTGTATCTGGAGGGTCCCCAAAATCCCTTGAATTAAATGCTTGATCCCCAACTTGTAGCACTATTGGGAGATGGTAGGAAATTCAGTAGGTGGGCCTGTTAAAGTTAGGCAATATATAAGATGTTAGGCAATATATAAGATGGTCATTGGGGGCAAGTCATGTAAAAGAAAGAAGTCATACAAAACATCTGTAGGATGTTAACTTTAGGACTAGATATTGTAACCTCACCAACAGAAAGTGAGGTCATTGGGGGCATGCCCTTAAAGAGGATATTGGAACTCAGGCCCTTCTCTTCTATTTTTGCTTCTCAGCTGCCATAGGTCAATAGATCTCTTTCTACCTACCTGCTCCTGCCATGATGTACTATGTCACCATGGACCCAAAGCAACACAGCCACATGACTATGGACTAAAACCTCTGAAACTATGAATCAAAATGAACCTTTCCTCCTTGTAGTTAATTACATCAGGCATTTTGTCATAGTGATGGAAAGTTGACAAACACGCTCCTTGATCAAAGTCTAGTCAAGCTTTAGTAGTGCCCTTTGACCAAAATCTAGTACAGCTGCTCTGAAATTTCTTCTCAGCTAGACTTTTAAGCTTCTGTGCCATTTCTGCATCATCCATTTATAACAAGAATCCTGCTAAGTCAGTTTGCCAAAATCATCCACCCTTAATGACCTTAATGCCTGATAATCCTTGATATCTGATAAAGTCCTTACCCTTTCCCATCTCCCCGGAGGGATCTGATCACTCTGCTTACTTACAGCAAGTCTGAATTCTCCACACCCCTGATATTTCTTCATAGTAATTTTCTATTCATGACCTTTCCCATCTTGTTCTTTGGCTATAAATTTCCACTTTTCCTTATTTTATTTGGTGTTGAACTTGATCTCTCTCTCTCCTACTGCAAAATTCCACTGTGATTGTCCCTGCTTGAATAAAGTATTCCCTTTTGCCTTTAACAAATGTCACGAATGATTTTTTCTTAACATTTGCTATGCTTACTAAATTGTGATATGTAACAAAATTCCCCAAATTTGTGAATATATTGCTTTTAAAAAAAAAGAAATTCTGAAAATGTAATTAAAGACCTTGAGATGGGGGAGGTTATCCAGTGGTTCTTATGAGAGGGAGGGAAAAGGATCATAGAGAAGGGAATATGATGTTGGAAGCAGAAGTTGGAGTGTTAAAGGCTGAAAGTTAGTGAAAAGGGAAGATTCTGCTGCTGACTCTGAACTGTCAACATCTGGCACACCAACCACATGGGCCACAGGAACATCTGTAGTTGAGCATTATCAAACAAGGACCAAAGTTTTTAAGTGTATACACACACACACACACACACACACCATACTCACAGAGCAACATATAAAAAGTTAACTCACATTTTTCCATATGAGTCGCAACAGAAAATGAAATAAAAATATTGCTTGCAATGCATCAAAAATATGTAACATCAAGACATGAAAGAACTCTGGAGAAAATTATTTCATAAGTTTTAAATGCACAAAATATATGGCATAATATAAAATATTTTATGGATTGAAAAAAATCAATACTGTAATAATTTTCTGGTGGAGACTACCAGTGTCCTCCATGATCTATTTTCCCTTTCTTCTATAAAAGAGTTGTGACTGGGCACCTGGCTACCCAGCTAGAACTACATTTCCCAGGCCCTTTTAGCTGGGTGTGCCCATGTAATTAGCTTTCCTCCCACAGGAGGTAAACTGAGACAATGTCACCTTATTCTATCAGTCTCTTTCCCCTTTCCATTGACTGGAGCCAAGAAATTGCAGTAGGACCACAAAAGAAGTTTCTGGGTTATTGGAGGCTTTCTCCTGTGATCTATGTGATCTAAATGGTGATTATAGTTGTATATGTATATTAAATTTGAGGCATACAATTAAAATTTGAACATTTTCCTATGTTTATTGTGTTTTACCTCAATTAAAGCAATTTATTTTTAGGAAAAAAAGTTACATGGTTGCAGCAGCCTGAGTTTGGCAAGAACATTTAACAGGGTGGTGCAGAGTTTTAGGCAAGAGATAGCATTAGCCTGAAGAAGACTGATGGCTGAGGAGATAGTCTGTGAAAGGATTTGAAAAAAATATTACAGGAGGTAAAATCCAGAAGACCTGGTAGGGTGGGTGGTGATAAATTTGGATGTGAGAGGTAAGGGAGATAGAACTTAAGAAAGTCCAGGCATTTTAAGTCAATTTAAACAAACTGAACACGGTAGTGAGCCTAACAATATGGGTCTGAACTGGGGGAAAAAATTTGACTGCTTGTTGTTTGTTGGGTAAACAAACCTGTGTGTCTCAAGCTAATAGTTCTAAAAGCCACACCTTCTCCACATTTCCAGGTTTATATGAAGATGTAACAGAAGCTGAAACACACCAAGCCTTTCATAGGATTTCTGTGTAGTTCCTTATCATCATTACAGATAAAAAGGAAATGGGCAGCTGGGTACGGTGGCGCAATCCTGTAATCCTGGCAGGATTTGGGAGGCTGAGGCAGGAAAACAGCAACTTTAAAGCCAGCCTCAGCAACTTCGAGGTGCTAAGCAACTCAGTGAGACCCTGTCTCTAAACAAAACACAAAATAGGGCTGGGAATGTGGCTCAGTGGTCGAGTACCCCTGAGTTCAATCCCCGGTACCAAAAAAAGAAGGGAAATATTAGATTCTAAACTCTCTCACCAAACTCTCTTCTGATCTCACGATTATAAAATTAAATTTTCTCATAAATGTGTAAATGTATGTATTAATCCTGTGTTTTGCTCCTTTCTGGTGATTGCATATTAGCATATTAGCCCACATAAAATAATATTTCTTTGCATTCATAAAATTTACAAAATAACTGGTATTATAAGGTTGCACTGCTGTTACCAGAAATGATTACTAAGGAAGTGACATAAATCATACAACTACGTGAAGCGGGGAAATCACCCTGAGCTCCATGCTTCTCATCAAATAGATTGGAAAAAGCAGCCTCCAGGCTGCTATTCTTCCTCCACTGGAAGCCAAGGGAAATTAACAGAGCAGATAATGGAAGCAGCTAAGCACAGAACACAGCTGCACTGCAGATGAGGACAGCAATTCCCCAAGTAACAAGGCAGGCACAAGAATTCTGCTGAGGAACTGGAGAGCAATGGATTTCACTTGAATGAAGATCACTGTGGTACAGCTGCTCCTTGACTCATGACATCCTGATAAACCAACTGGAAGTTGAAAATATTAGGTTGAAAATGCACTTAATACACCCAACCTACCAAACACCATAGCTGAGCAACACAGTACACCAAGTATCAGTTGTTTTTCCCTAGGATGGCACGGCTGACTGGGAGTTGTGATTTGCTGCTGCCACTCAGCACTAGAGAATATTCTTATGGCACAGTGCTGACCCAGGAAATGATCAAAATTCAAAGTATGATTTATATTGAATGCATAATGCTTTTGTACTATCAAGCAGAAAAATCTTCAGTTGAATCATTTTAAGTCCAGACCATCTGAAGATGCAGAGAGAAATCCTTTGCCCTTACTAGTAAAGGGCCTGTTAGAAAATATGCCCCCAACTGTCAGAGATGCATGAGTTTGTTCCTGGAGTGGTGTATGTTGTTGCCATGCAAGCGAATTGGACTCTTCCCAAAATTAGCTCTGGGAGCACAGCAGCAACTCCACAGCTACAGAATGAGGAGGCACAAGGAACAGCAGCTAATGCTGTGCAAGCACAGCTTGAGAGTGTGCATCTGAACTCAGATTCCCTGGGCTGGCCACTGAGCACAGCCCGGAAAATCATCTCAGCACTGAGCTGTCAGGGGGTGCAGGATGCAGAAACAGGCCGGTAATTCCAGTGGGGTCTGCTTATCTACCCTATCTATGAGAGTGGATAGTGAAAAGAGTGTTTATAGATGGTTCACGGAGAGATAAATAAATTATATTTGTCTGTTGTCCTTAAAAAGCTCCAAATTTTCAAAACTTCTAAAAATCAGCCAATCAACAAAACAACAATCACACACACACACACACACACACACACACACACACGCTTTCCCAATCTTCAAATCGGTTCACAGATGGCATATTAGATGCACTGGGCTAGTTTTAGATATCCCCATTATGATACATGGTGTTTCTCCTGTCAAGTTTTTCTGGAATTGCAATTTTGTTTTCATTGATAGTCTTTACTTTTTAGAGCAGTATTAAATTTACAGAAAAATTGGGAAGCATAGAGGTTTTCAAACACTAATTTGTCTCTAACCCTCAGTTTCCCTTATTATTAACATCTTGCTGAGGTGGGGTATATTTGTTACAGTTGACAAGCCAATATTGATGCATTATTACTAATGAAAGTTCTTAGTTTACGTTGGCATCCACTCTTCATGTTGTGTAACTATGAATTCTGTCAGATGGATAACATCAGACACTCACTGTGACTCCACCTATTCATTCCTCTCCACTCCCTCCCTAACCCCTGGCAACTACTGATTGTTTTTAACCATCTCTATAGTTTTGCCTCTTCCAAAATGTTCTGTGGTTAAAATCAAAGTGTGTAAACTCTTCAAACTGGCTTCTTTGACTTAGCATTATGCATCTAGGGTGCAATTTGCTATTTTTGTTGAGCTGTGAAAAACGAGAAAGTATAGATAGCATGTTATTGGTGTTTCACCAAAAACTATCACACATACACACATGCGTGTGCGTACGCACACACACACACCCCTGCATGCCTTTTGGATTTACACTCAACAATGTAAATGTGCCAAATATGGAAAACACTGAAGTTTGGAGTAAAAACTACATATAGTCCTGGGCCAATAGTAGATACAGTAGGTGGATAGTCACACCGGTGACTTTGAAACTTGTTCTACTATTAAGCTAATACTTATGGAGTTTGAAGGGGGATAGTGATGTAGAATGGCAAACAAACGCTAAAGTCCTTTTAATAGGTTTACTTATTGCAGTTGCAATTGAATTACTTCACTCAATCCTGTATTAAAGAACTGAACAGTGAATTAATGTGCTTATATTGTTGAGAGTCAGAGTTCTCACTATGCAAGAAGGGTTACACATATACAATTGATAATGGAAATAAAAAGCCCCAAGGGAATGAATTGGAACTAGAGACATTGATGTGGGTTCACAATTTCTAAAATATGTTGGCATATGTGTATGGATATGTATGTGCATCTGTGTAAGCACATATACTTACATGTTTGTATATATGTGTGTATATATGTTTACATGTATATTGTGTCTATGTGTGTCTATGTGTGTGCCTGTGTATGTGTGTTACACAAAAATTTTCTAGTTCTATTCACAGAAAGGACCAAGAAGCAAAGACATCTCACTAACCATGAGCAGACCTAATGCCCAGTTTGGTCTCTAATACCATTCCCCACTAAGAAGAACAAGGGCTCCTCTCTATGGAGACACGCTAAACTGCTAACACAGCCAAAGTATTTTAAAATTAATTCCTCATTTATCTGTGCAAAGATTTACAATATCAATCAGTTAAGATTCAAAGGCATAATTTGGATCCAACCGGTTTTATTCTGGAGAGAGATGAGTCTTGAATGTATGTCTGAAAGTAAAGAAGTGGTTTTTAAAAAGTTAGGGGGGCTTATAACAAGAATAAGAATCAACTTAAAGAAGCCTCCTATGGCAAGATCAGGGATAATTTGAGAACCAAAATATTAAGTACAGTAATGAGTTATAAGCCACTGAAATATATAAACTAAGATGTGGTACCAATAATGATGATAAGGATGAATATGGATAGATACATACATACCTACATAGGAGAGAAAGGAGATATCTTGCTTAATGTGAGGGGGTACTGGGGTAGGAAAATCATCATTTTACAGCATCAGAGTAAAGATTGGATCAGACAAAGGAGCATCAGTGGATGTTAAATCTACAGGGGAATTTTGTTGAAGACTAGTAACTTGGAATGGACTTAAAGTGTGTTACTGAAAGTTGTTAATTACTTTCGAGTAAAAAAAAAACCAAAATAATTATATAGGAGAAAAGCTAGGCAACACTTTTGTGTATGTGTGTGGTGCTGGGGAATGAACCCAGGGCTTTGTGCATGTGAGACAAGCACTCTACCAACTGAGATATATCCCCAGTCCTAGGCAACACTTTTATCAGGTTATTAAAACTAACATTGCTGACCAGGAGCAGGTGGCCATTGTGTGCTACCAGATGAGATACCTTGGGAAAGCTACAGCATCACATCATCTGGAGCATCTGGTTGACGATGTAGTCCCTAATCATGAGAAAATAGAAAAACAATAAAAGGGTGGGAGAAGGTTGTGACCTTCAAAAACATTATTAACACAAAAATTAAAGCTATGGAAATGCTCCAGAGTAAAGAGGTTAAAAAAAATGATGAATGTAATAAATGAACATTGATTGGGTTCTAAATTGGAGGGGGAGATACTTACTATACAAGTCCTTGTTGGGGAAATTGCAGAAAGATAATAGCATGGATAAAATTAGTGAATAAATAATAAATTTACTGGAGTTGATGACTAAACTGTAAAGATGAAAGAGAGTATTTCTTTTCTTAGGAAATACACAGTGAAATATTTAGGGGTAAAGAAAGGATGTACACATGCGTGATGTTGTACCACTTAACACTGGTACCACAATGGCAAATACATAGTCAAGATAGTTAATTATAAAACTAATGGGACAAATTAATGATGATAGCTGAATCTGAAGAAAAGGCAGAAGAGTATTCTTAGCATTATTTTTATTCTTGCAGTTTTTGTGTATGTATAAAATCATTGCCAAATAAAAATTCAAATTAAAAAAATAATATATAACGAAATATGTGGCAACAACAAATATCTTTCAATGGATTCTTCAATTTCTATAACCTGGACAGTTCTCATTGTATATCCTTTAAAATAATCTATCAAGTCATTGCTTTCTCTGATACTTTCCCCAATATTTTCCTCTTAAAAAGAACTATATTTTCATGTCATCTGGAATTGCACTTAGACTTTAGTAACATAATAAAAAGCAGCAATAATGCAAGACAAAAACACATTTCTACCCCCAAACCAAGGGAGAATCAGCCCAGGGTTCCACTGGATCATCAATGTCCTGGCTCTTCTATCTTTGTGCCCTGCCATCCTTTGCACTTGGCTTCTGTTCTCAAGGTCATAGAATTTCAAGATTCTACTGTTCTAGGATCGCTGCCAAAGCATCAGCCACCACATCCACATTTTAGCCAGGAAGTTCTAATCATTTTATCCCTCTACCAAGGGGTCGTCCCTCAAATCCAAACTAACACTTCCGCTTACATTTCACAAACCAGAACTTAGTTCCATGGTCACATCTAACTGCAAAGTAATATGGTGTCTTGAGCTGGGTATTTGTTCCCAGGTATAAATTTCTATTATAAGGAAGGGAGGAAGAATTAATACTAGGTAGGCAATTATCCATCTCCGAATACCTCCCATTGAGGTATTTGACATTGTATTCCATTATTATAACACATTTTATTTGGTTTTATATCAGTATCAGAAGTTATATAATTTTGAGACATGAAGTCTGTATTCATTTTGGAGTTCCCCAATACTGGCTCAGGGCCAGTCACTCAGTAATTGTTTATGAAGTTTGATGAAATTAGGTGAATAGATAGGCAGTCACCTGTATACTACAGATAAGTATAATGTATATTCCACCCAAGCACTGTTTCACCAGGAAAAGACCTTGAGAACCAACTTCTCAGTGTAATATGATTATGAAATCCAAGTTATTTTTGGAGATGATGCAATTTACTGATGATGATTTTGGTAATAGAATATGGAAGATATTCAACTGAAAAGTTTAACAGTTATTCTTTTTTTCTTAGCCTCAATGGCTCTTCCCTTTTTCAACTCAGAATGCTTAGAATTTCTTTATTTCAACATTAAGACATTTAACAGTAAGTATATTTCAGTCTTCATTTATCCAATAAATAAGGAAATAGGTTTTTTTGTTTGTTTGTTTTTTATTTTTTGAGTACTGGGGATTGAACCCAGGGCACTCGACCACTTAACCACAGCATAATGGAAACAGGAAGCAAAGGCCATCTCAACTCTTGAGTGATGCTTCATCTTCTCAAGCATGTATTTCATTGCAGAACCCAAACGTTCTTCAGGGAAAAGCGAAGTGATGGCCTTCTTATAGGCAAATACTACTGAAAAAGAATCTTAGTGTACAGGAAGAAAAAGTAGCACCCCTGTAGTTGAGCTTTATGTGTCAGGCAACTTGCTCAACTCTCAAAGCAGAATGGCATAGAACAAAGAAAAGACCCTTAATTTCATGGAGTCTTAGGTCTCAGGAAGTTCTCCTAGTAAGAGCATGTTTTTAGCCTCAAGGTTGTTTACCTCCAAAACCCATGCACTTGACTGCTACATTTTTACATGAAGAATTAGCTCTTCTTACACATTTCCATCTTAAACTTTAGGTCTACAACCAAGTAAAAGTTGAAATCCTGCACTGATGCCTTTTGTACTTGTGATTTCTATAAAAAATGAAACTGCTGGTAATGGGTAAAGAAACTGAAATTCCTTTAAGTGAAACAATATATTCATTATTATTTTATCTTTATTTTTATAGGTCTATTTCACCAAGTTCTATATAAATGAATTGCCAAAATTTTGGAGTGCTCTAATTGCTGTATGTTTGTGTCATCACAACAAGCAACACTCAGCTATGAAGCAATAATTTGGATATTACTTTTCTTTTTGATGGAAAAATTTCAAATTTTTCCCTAAATTGATCAGAAATTGGCGGTATGGGCACTCAGCACAGCTGTCAGGCATTTTGGAGAAAATATTACTCAAAATAAAAAAATGGGACTGCAGAATGAGTAAAACAAAAGTCATGCCACGAAAGATCAACACATAGGCTCCTTTGGAGATTACTGCCAAGTGTCTTTAAAATAGTGCCAAAGAGAGATAGGGGGAGGTGGGGGGCAGGAAAGGGGAATGGGTATAGTAAAGATGGTTGATAAAAAATATATATAAATATATATATATACTGTTCATTGAAAGTGCATATAAAGATGTTTAATATGAAGAATGTAATCTGCTTATAATTTTGTGCAAAGTTAGAAAAATTTTGATTGTAATAATTTTTTTTTCTATTTGCCTCAACAAATATTTTCAGTGAAAAAAAAAATAAAAATAAATAAATAAATAAATAAAAATACCTGATTGGGAATAGGAGCTACTGGCAATAAAAAAAAAAAAAAAAAAAGGCTGTCTTGTTTCCAATGTATGTTTTTGGCATCTTTGTCAAGGATCAGGTGACTGTATCTGAGAGGGTTTGTCTCCGTGTCTTCTATTCTATGCCATTGGTCTATGTATCTGTTCTTACACCAGTCCCATTCGGTTTCTGTCATTATATCTCTGTAGTATAGTTTGTAGTCAGGTATTGTGATGCCTGTAGCATTGCTTTTATTGCTTAGAATTTATTTTCCTATTTTGGTTCTTTTACTTTTCCAAATGAATTTTAGGACAGTTTTTCTAGTTCTGTGAATAATGTTTTTATTATTTTCATGAGAATTACATTTAATATGTGTATTGATTTTGGTAATATGGCTATTTCAATGATATTAATTGTGCTTGTCCAAGAACATGGGAGTCTTGCTATCTTCAGTTTCTTCAATGTTCTATAGTTTTCATTGTAGAGGCCTTTCACCTCCTTGGTTAGATTTATCTGTAGCTATTTTTTTTTGTTGAGGTTATTGTGAATGGGATTGTTTTCCTGATTTCTTTCTCAGCAGATTCCCTATTGGTGTACAAGAAAGCTGTTGAATTTTGTACATTGATTTTGTAACCTGCTACTTTGCTGAATTTGTTTATTAGCTCTAGCAATCATTTGGTGGAGCTTTTAGATCTTCTAAGTATAGGATGATATCATCTTTGAATAGTGATAAGTTGACTTGTTCCTTTTCTACTTTCATCTTCTTTATTTCCTTTCCTTGCCTAATTGTTGTGTCTAGAATCTCT
>PVHX01029653.1:0-16689 GCA_004024805.1 Geosciurus inauris | reverse complement strand
TTTTGGTACTGGAGATTGAACTCAGGGACACTCAACCACTGAGCCACATCCCCAGCCCTATTTTGTGTTTTATGTAGAGACAGGGTCTCACTGAGCTGCTTAGCGCCTCACCGTTGCTGAGACTGGCTTTGAACTCAGGATCCTCCTGTCTCAGCCTCCCTAAGTGCTGGGATTACAGGCTTGCGCCACCGCGCCCGGCTTCACTACTTTCTTTATGTTCACAAATTCTCCCTAACACTTGACTTCTGGAAAAAAAATGAGAAACATATTATTAATGTTTTATTTCTTAATAACTTGACCAGAAGAGGCACTGATTTTATGTCTTATAAGTACTGATTTTATGTCTTGTGAGAATTTTTGAATAAGACATGATATTATGCTCTGCAGGATGGATCAAGAACAGATGTTATCAGGTAGTGTTTTTGTGTTTGTTTTGTTTTGGATATTGTGGACTAAATCCAGGAGCTCTTTACCATTGAGCTACATCCCCAGACCTTTTTATTTCTTATTTTGAGACTGAGTCTAAGTTGCTGAGGTCCTCACTAAATTGCTGCAGCTGGCCTTGAACTTGTGATCCTCCTGTCTCAGCCTCAGGAGCCGCTGGGATTATAGACATTCGCCACCACATCCAGCTAAAAGCATCTGAATTTGGAAACATTTGCGTATTAATAATGATATCCCAGGTGTTAGTCTAAACACAAAATTCAGATTTATCTCATGAAGTACTTTGTACCCAAATTCTGAAGGTAGTTTCATAAAATATTATTGATGATTCTGCACATGAAACAATGACTGTCTACATGGATCCATCAGAAAAATGTCACATATGGCATTATGTTGGTGATCAAGATATTTACATTACTGGAACACTTTGGATTTCTGTTTTTCTGATTAAAAATGCCAACTTGAAGCTGGGCACAGTGGCACACACCTGTAATCCCAGCACTTTGAGAGGCTGAGACAAAAGAATCATGAGTTCAAAGCCAGCCTTGGCAACAGCGAGATGCTAAGCAACTCAGTGAGACCCTGTCTCTACATAAAACACAAAATAGGGCTGGGGATGTGGCTTGGTGGTCAAATACCCCTGCGTTCAATCCCTAGTACAAAAAAAAATGCTAATCTGAATACAATTTAATTTTAGAGAAAATTTCCTGAGGTCAAATCAATCTGAAGCTGGGGGTTTTGGTACTATTTATTTTGTTTTTAAAATTTCCTTTTATTCCAAGATTCTTTTTTCCCCCCTAATGTTGGGGGAGAAAGGGTATTTTTAGAATTAGACAGCTGAACTCTGTTTAGATGGTCCCAACTTTGTTGGCAAGGTCCAAAGCATCATAATCAGGAGCCAGTTGAACTTATGCCTTTTTCTCTCCACCAGGCCTGCTCAGGATGTTAACCTTGGCCACATCAATGTCACAGAGCTTCTTTACAGCTTGTTTGATCTGGTGTTTGTTGGCCTTGACATCCACAATGAACGCAAGTGTGTTGTTGACTTCAGTCTTTTTCATGGCTGACTCAGTGGTCAGGGGGAATTTGATGATGGCATAGTGGTCAAGGCTGTTTCTCCTGGGGGTGCTTTTCCAGGGATATTTGGGCTGCCTCTGGAGCTGCAATGTCTTGGGTCACTGGAAGGTAGGTGAGGTGTGGATCTTCTTCTTTTTATGGCTGTGGACACCCTTCAGCACTGCCTTCTTGGCTTTCAAAGCTTTTGCTTTGGCTTCAGCTTTGGGAGGGGCAGGAGCTTCCTTCTTGGCTTTCGGTGCCATCTTGGTGGAAAGGCTTATCCAAGATTCTTGAGGTGCATCACTTTCTCCTGCATATAGATTATCTTGGAATTCTCCTAGGATTTTTATACATATCTTCATTGGTCTGGTTTTATCTTTATTTTTCTAAAGTGTAGATCCAGGAAATCAGTATGAATTATTAAACATTATAGAAATCTGCTGGGATTATAGACATATGCCACCACATCCAGCTAAAAGCATTAGGTTTATGGTGGACTGTGACCATGCCTGGGTGTAATCACTCAAATGTTCCCTTTGTATATTCCATATATCATGGAGTGGCTCAGATGAGAAAGAAACATGTATTCCTCTGAACAAATAAGAGAATGATGTCATCCTTACCTAGAGAGGCCAAGCTCCTGAAGTTTTCCTGCATCACTTTTCTGTAGCGCTTCTTCTAGGAAGGATCCAGTAAAGCCCACTCATCCAGGGTGAAGTTCATAGCCATATACTCAAAGGTCACCAACTTCTAAATTATCCCATATATATTTCCAAGAGGAAGGGTAAAACTCTCAGTACTAACAATGGTGACTTGTTTCATTAAAAGTCAACACAGGGGCTGGAGCTGTAGCTCAGTGGTAGAGCACTTGCCTAGCGTGCGTGAGGCACTGGGTTTGATCCTCAGCACCACATATAAATAATAAATGAATAAAATAAAGATCCATCAATAACTAAAATAATGTTTTTTAAAAAAAGTCAACACAATGCTGTGTGCCTCTGCATTCATTCCATGTCTTTTCTTTTTTTTTTTTTTTTTTTAAATATTTTTTTTTTTTTTTAGTTGTGGATGGACACAATGTCTTTATTTTATTGCTTTGTATGTGGTGCTGAGGATCGAACCCAGGGCCTCACGCATGCAAGGCAAGCGCTCTACCGCTGAGCCACAGCCCCAGCCCCTCATTCCATGTCTTTTCTATCACACTCCATTTCCCCATCCACACTCACGTCCTCTCACACAGCAATGCTGATGCTAGTCTGGAACTAACAGTTGACACAATAGCAGAACAGGAACACACATGTGCTCCTGGGTCATGCCAATATCTTGTTGCACAGTGGGTTTGTAATGCCTCTCAGAACAAAGTCTAAATATTTAGTGCACCCAAGACAGTAAGCACCAAATTGTTCTTATTTCCCTTGGAAAGTCATGTGTGGTCACCAAGACCCTGACCAACCCCAGAAGATGGCACAACTGGTGGAGGAAAGCTAAAGGAGCCAATAGGCTTGTCCCAAGCTCCTAAAATTACTCCTGAGGGATCTCAGCTGATCCTAAGAGTAGATAGAAAAAGGTCAATTTTTGACCAATTTGGTCAAAATTTGTTTGTAAGAAAGCATAACCATGAATAGTCATGCCTGGGCACTTAAAGAAAAATTTGTTTCCTTTTACATTTAACTTAATATGCATTTGTGTCAGCTCTAAATAAAGGTTATAGAGAAACAGGTCTTATGTCTAAGTGTCTGATAATAACTATCAAGAGATTCTGCTAAAATTTTAAGTTCTCCCTGAATGAATTTGATCTAACAGGCATGCTTTAAAAAAAAAAAAATCCTGGGCTGGGATTGTAGCTCAGCGGTAGAGCGCTTGCCTCGCATGTGTGAGGCCCTGGGTTTGATCCTCAGCACCACATACAAAGCAATAAAATAAAAACATTGTGTCCATCTACAACTAAAAAAAATATTAGAAAAAAATCCAGATCCTGAGATCCTGAGATGTATATAGGCAAATAAAAACAATTAAAGCTGACTTGTTTAGCCTCACCTGGCTGGAACCACTATTAGGGTTTGTGCAAACCTGATGTCTGCTCCTATTGCTCAACCTTTTCTTTTTAATCTCCCCATAAAGTCTGTATCTTCCAGATTACAACCATTCCATGTTAAGTGGATGGCAACATGATAATCCCAACCCATACCCATACCGAGACCAGTGTCCTCGTCCTGTAGATCAGTCAGGATCAGACTTCTGATTCCTGAGTAGGCAGGGTCATTGCCCCTTGCCAGCCTGAAGTAGCCACAGAAAATGGATCTTCACCCTTCACCAATACTTAAGATTTAGTGATCAAAGTCTCAGGGGGGAAATGAGAGATTTATAGCCGTGTCGGTGGAGCAGGCCTGTAATCCCAGTGGTTCATGAAGTCGAGGAGGATTGTGAGTTCAAGGCCAGTCTCAGCAACTTAATGAGGCCCTAAGAAACTCAGCAAGACCCTGTATCAAAATAAAATACAGGGGCTGGGGCTGTAGCTCAGTGGTAGAGCGCTTGCCTGGCATGCGTGGGGCACTGGGTTCGATCCTCAGCACCACATATAAATAATAAATGAATAAAATGAAGATCCATCAACAACTTAAAAAATATTTTAAAAAAATAATAAAAATAAAATAAAATACAAAGAAAGGGCTGGGCTGTGGCTCAGTGGTGAAGTGCCTTTGAGTTAAAAAAAAAAGATAGGGATTTATGATAAAGTGAGATATACTAAATCTTAAAAAAAATTTTAAAAAGAAAAATGCCCCAAAGCCATTGAGATACAAAAAGCACAGTTGTAAATCTTGAACTTAAGCAACATGACCTTGGTCCATACCCTTGTAAAATGACAGAAATGTACAAGCAAAGGAAAAACTGGTGGGAAACTATACTTGCACCTCGCCTCTGCCTCTTGTCCAGCCCCTTGCACCAGCCTGCTATAAATACTAACCCCATATCACAGGTGCTGTCTCTCCCCGGTGGCCCACATTCTCCCTTCAGTGCATATTCCCTTGCTTTACTCCAGAGGCATCTCTTTTTTGCCCCTCTGCCCTTGAATGTGGATCTCCTTTCCTAAATAACTGTTTCTTTGGTGCATGCTGAAATTCTTTTCCATCATGTATACCAAGAACCCTGCTGGTCCTGAGTCAAGTTCCTCCTTCTCTCCAAGAATTCCTTGAATCCTTCTTTGAGGCATATTTTCTTCTGTGACAATGTAAGACAAACTCAGTTAACATTTTAACCCATCTTTTTCTGTCAAAGAAAAAATTCTAAAAGCAATGGACATTATACGTAGAAACCAACCCCTTACCTAGAAAAATATGTGAGTAATTTTAAAGACATCTTTCCTTTTATTTTACCAACAAATTTAATTTGTCAAAGATTTTTTTGAGTCCTGGAAACTCAAAGGCATTTGGATCCATTTTCTTTTTTTAATTTATGAAGGTTTGTTTGTTTATTTATTTTCAGTGGTGCTGGGGATTGAACCCAGGGCTTTTTGCATGTGAGGCAAGCACTCTACCAACTGAGCTATATTCCCAGCCCAGGTTTATTTATTTTTAAGCTAATTCAGTACCATGTAGACACAACATATAATACACACATTTGCACAAATATACATAAAAATTGGACTGAAAATATTTTATAACTTTTATCTAGATGTAACATGTGCCAGGTTTTTAAAAAATGTATTGACATTATTACCATAGCCCTTAACAATCCTCAATCTTAAACATACACTTTCAAAGGTATGATTTAGTTGAAAAAAAAAAGGAAATTAACATATCAAAGACACAGAACTTGCTTAAACAGCACTGAGAAGGGCTTATACCAGTGAAAGTCCAAGGTTTAGAGGTGGGACTTGTTATACTGACAAGCTACTTTTAAGAGCTAGTAAATAGAGGCAAAGGTCCTTACAAATGTAAGTTTTTCATTTCAAGGAGTTAGGAAAACTTGCTGGGTGAAGTGGTGCATGCCTATAATCCTGGTGACTTGGGAGGCAGAGGTAGGAGGATTGCACGGTCAAGATCAGCCTCAGCAATTTGATAAGGCCCTAAGCAACTTAGTGAGACCCTGTCCAGTACCAAAAACAAAAGAAAACAAAAAAGAAGTTAGAAAAACTCACCAATCACCAGATAATCCCTTTAACCAAGAAGCAGAAATAAAAGTGTCTCTTGAGACAGACAAAAAAAGAGATAAAACCAAGGCTATATATAGGTAAAGGATAAGAAAGTTTAAGCTGCTCCTTAACAGAGCACACACCAGATTCAGAATTTCAGCAATGTGTCCCAGATGGCTTTTGTGTGACAGTAAACAATTGATTATAATAGAGGACACAGGCCCAGGCTGTGCTTCTGGGGATGGCACTGGGGTAGGGTCTACCAATAATGTCTAGATAAGGAATCAATGATTCAGGTGGCTACTCCTCCATCCATGATGGAGATCCATGTCAACTACCACCATCTTTGATTTTCTTTTTTGGGACCTTTTAAAGGGGAGTATTGCCGGGTGAGGTGGTATGCGCTTGTAAGGCAGCTTGGGAAGCTGAGGCAGGATTGTGAGTTCAAAGCCAGGCTCAGCAACAGTGAGGCACTAAGCAACTCAGTGAGACCCTGTCTCTAAATAAAATAGGGCTGAGGATGTGGCTCAGTGGTTGAGTGTCCCCGAGTTCAATTCCCAGTGCTCTCCCCCCAAAAGGGAGGATCTCTCTTTCTTTTAGTTCCAAGTGAGATGGAGAGTTAGCCCTTGAATAATTGCTTAAGATAGCAACCCTTGAATAAGTAGCGTCTTTTCTTTTTTTAAAGATAATTCCAATTATTTAATATGCATGCAAGGGATGAGTTCTCAGGGATATACACTGAATTATCCCATAATCTTCTATGTGGTTTTCTAAAAAGAAAAACAAAACAAACATAGGCCTTAGGATACTCTTTGCATCCCTAACTGGGGTCAGACTTCTTAAGTCTGTTCCATACTGTAACTTTGAGTTACATTTTATGTGTCCTCATTGGAACCAGATTTTCAAATCTGTCCCAAAATGTAGTCTCCAAGGTGCTATATGAGTCCCCAGTGGGATTGGACCTTAATTCTGTCCCATATTGTGTGCAAATTATCGATAGCATAAGTGTCCTTGGTCCTATTATGGAGTTTTCAGGGTGCTTCACAGCACCTTGAAATATTGGCTTGGTGTCTCCTCCAGAATGAGATGATGATGGCAAATCCAATATTTGGAAGAAAGACTGTTCCCTCTAATAGCGTCTCCAGTCCACCTGTGAAGAGAGTTACCCTGCTAGGAGTGAGAAGGTGGGGGAGGATTAGGGAGGGCGCAGTTACAGGTAGATGCTGCTATCTGGTGTTGTCTTCTGGCATACGCGTTGTTTTATAGCGGCTCTAGGAGGCAGCCACAGGTGAGGAGTAAGAGGATTGGAAATGCCAAGAGAAAGCCAACCCCCAGCCAGGGGTGAGTTCATCATGGAACAGAGTAATCCCCACAGCCCAAAGGACAAGTCCAAGTAGAGCTGAGAGGAGAAGGAATCCTGCTCTGTAGGACATAAGGGAGCAGCTTCAACAGGCCCCTTGCTTCTTCTAAGTAGGACCCATACATCTTCCAGGCTCACAGGAAGAGGCATCCTTTTTCTGTTTTCCTGGTGGCAAGTGGTTCTGGACTGTATAACTTCAGGAGGGACCGGTTTTATCCTTGGAACGTGGACCCATCATGTCTGGCCCTGGAATCTGACCACCCTCGGGGTACTTGGGACCTGGAAGGTGTCCCCCCATGCAGAGAGTAACAGGTTGGTGTGTGAGTCCCTTTTCTAAGTCTTTAGAAAAACAAAGTCAGCCAGGTATGATGGCACACACCTGTAATCCCAGCCAATCAGGAGGCAGAAGCAGGAGGGTCACAACCTTGAGACCAATCTTGAGCCTAGCAATTTAGCAAGACCTTTACTAAAAAGCAATAAAAAGGACCAAGGATTTAGCTCAGTGGCAAAACCCACCTGGGTTCAATTCCTTATACTAAAAAAGTTTTTAAATAAAAAGAACAAGGTCATCTGTTTGAATATGTGGAGCAGTAGGGCTGGAGTCAGGAACTGGGAGGACTTGATTTCTGAACTCCAAAGGGCCTTTTGCTCCTGTCCCAAACTGATTACATATCTGATCACCTCTTCTACCTTAGGATCAGTGACAAGGTCTGAGGTCACAAATGGCCTCCCATACAGTATTTCACAATGGCTCAGTTGGAAACAAGTTTGGGGGTAATTCTGATTCTTCACAGGCAGTAGGCCAAAGTTGTCACCATGGTTTGGGGTTTCTTGTCACAGTTTTTCAAGGTGCTTTTTATCAGTAGATTGTCCCTTTCCACTTTTTCTGATGATTGAGGGAGCCGGAAGGTGTAAAGATGTAAGTGGTGCCCAATGCCCTCCTGTGTCACCTTGGAGATAGAGGCCAGGATAACTCTGGAGTGACCCAAGGATCCAAACTAAGGGATGGTTTCTTTTCTTAGAGCTTTAGTGACCTGTTGGGCCTTTTGGGTTCAGGTGGGATATACTGCTAACCACTCAGAAAAGGTGTTAGCAAAACTCAGAACATGTTTATATCCTTACCATGGGGAGGGAATCTGGAGGAAGTCTAGCTGCCAATCTTCCCTGGGGAGTGCACCCAATTACTGCAGAGGGTTATGTAGAGGGATGGTTTTGATGCCCACTCCTCAATCCTGCAGGCTATTACACAGGTATAGGGCAAGCTCTTGTGACTTCTCAGATGAAAGATGTGAAGTCTTTCCTCAAAAAGGCATTAGTGCCCAGTTCAGTGTCTCCTTTCCTGTATTAGTCAGAGTTCTCTAGAGGAACAGTATCAACAGGAAGTATAATCATAAAAGGGGGATATATTAGGTTGGCTTATGTGACCAGAAGCTGAATAGTCCACAATGGCCATCTGCAGGCTGGAGAGATGGAAGAACCAGTAGCTGTGCAGTTGAAGAGGCTGAATCTCCAGAACAAGAAGGATCAGAGGTGCTACCCTAGTCTGAGATGGAAGGCTTCTGGAAACTCCCTGGAGAATCTGGATGGAGTGAGAGTTTGATATCCTCAGATAATCTCAGCAGAAACAAGAACCCACCCATTCAAGAACACTGGAGCTTGCATCAGCTGCTGCTTCCTTCTTCTTCCAACTTTTATTCCATCCAAGTCATCATCCTATTGGACAATGCTTCCTGCATTTAGGGAGGGTCTCCATTCAGTTGGCTATTCCACATGCCAATCATTCCAAAACACTCCCTCATTGACATACCAGAAGCCTCTTGATCATCAGCAACTTTTAATCCAATCAAGTTGACAATTCAAATTAACCACTACACTCCCTAAGTGGCACAGTCTTGTACTCTTTAATGATTTTCCACTGGTCAGCCTGAGGTCGTCATGTTTTATGAGCTCTCTCTTTAGTCCCCCAGCATCTTCTGCTGCTTCTGTCCCCATTGTTTGCCCATTCCTCCTCCATCTGTGAGTAAGAGAGGGATGCACCCGAGATTGGGGACAGGGGCATTAGGCCATTTCTGAAGCACTGGGATCTGCCAATACAATCCCTGCATTCTGGTTGAACCCCCATTTTGGGGTCCCCTGACCTGCATGGCTGCTGCCTGTGTGGGTAACCCTGCTGCTTCTAGGAGGGAGACAGTTTCATGTTCGTGTTTCCTTGTGTGCTGGTTTTTTTCCCATTAGCAGTCCCCCTTCATTCCATCCATTCCCATGAGCACGAGGAACTAGCATTTTAGTGAGCTTTTTCATCGCTGTGACCAAAAGGCTTACACCAATTTTAGAAGAAGAAAAGTTTAGTTCAGGCTTATGTTTTCAGAGGTCTCAGTCTACAGACATTCCTTAGGCTCTGTTCCTTAGGATGCAGGGTGAGGCGGATCATCATGGCCGAAGTGTGTGGCTGCGGGAAGAAGCTGGAACATGGCAGCCAGGAGAGAGCGCTCAGCTCAACAGGACAAAATATAAACCCGAAAGGGACACACCCAAGGATCCATTTCTTCCAACTGCACCATACCTGCCAACAGGTACCACACAGTTAATCCCTGCAGGACATGGAAAATGACAACCCCCCAAAACTGACCTGGAGGAGGAATAAAGAGGAAGGCAGATAGAGGGTGTACAGTAGATCCTTTCCCACTAACCATGGGCCCCGAGGGGGAAAAAGCAAACATTCACCCCTTTAAAACACTGGCTCCTGAGGGGAGGAGGCAGAGACTGAATGCTGGGCCCTGGACTTTCACCCTTTCCCATTGTCCATGAGTTTAGGAAGGAGTGAGCAAATGGTGAAGCTCTGACTAACAATGGATCTCAGAGGAAGAAGATAGACGATGGCACCTGAACTGTGAGCTTGCATCCTGTAAGGAGCATCTGCCATAGGCATGCCTGGACATGCTGGCACTAAGTTGCTGGCCATGAGGAACAGCAGCCACTGACATGCTTAGTCATGCCTGCTTGTAATCAATAAGGGGCTGTAAGGGGCACTAGCCACAGGCATGCTTAGCAAGGACTGGTTACAATTGCGCACAGAATATGCCAAGTTGCGATTACATCATCTCACTGGACATAACCAATGGACATTGACTTCATTGGGTGTCACCAATCACCAGCTCACATCACCAACTTGGAACTGTATTTAAACTGCTCATCCTGCCACATGGGGGCTTTTGCTCCAAGGACATCAGTGAGACTCACCACCTTGCTGTTGGATCAATTCCACCATTCCCTGATGTACAGCCATTGGCTGAAGAGAACCACGGGACAAAGAAAATGTCTGCTCTTTGGCTAAGAGAAGTTGTGTGGTACCGGAGGTATTTTGGGGCTCATGGTTGCCCTAGGATTGCGTGAATTGCTTGTAGTGTTAGTTGCCCTAGGATAGTGTGACTTGCTTATAGTGTTTAATTAGTGTGCACTGAATGCTAGTTGAGGTGCTCCAGCACACCCAACACTTTTTGCATTAATTGTTTATATTTGATGATTGATGTGATCTAATATATGCTTGCATTTAAAGACAGTCTGGCCGGGCGTGGTGGCTCACGCTTGTAATCCCAGCACTTAGGGAGGCTGAGACAGGAGGATCACGAGTTCAAAGCCAGCCTCAGCAACGGCGAGGTGCTAAGCAACTCAGTGAGACCCTGTCTCTACATAAAACACAAAATAGGGCTGGGGATGTAGCTCAGTGGTCGAGTGCCCCTGAGTTCAATCCCTGGTACCAAAAAAAAAAAAAAAAAAAAAAGACAGTCTGCCTCCGAGCAATTATTAATAGTGCTGCTCATGACACATCCCTTCCCAGTAACAGTGAGTTTCAGATTTTTACAATTCTGCCCAGACCAACATGTTATGCTCCAGGCTCTAATAATTAAGTCACTCATATTGTAACCTATAAAACACAAAGCCCTTCTGTACTTGTAATGCCCAAGCTCACGAGACCACCAGAGACCACCAGGAGCCCAATTCCGATATAATCACAAAAGGGTCTTTTATTACAAGCTCGAGCAGGGACCGCACACCTTCACTGCCGCAGCGGGTAGGGAGGTGCAGCCCCGAGTCTAGGGGAACGGGGATTTTTATGGGTTTCAATCGCAAGCAGGGGAGTACAGGTGGTACAGCCTTGGTGGTACAGGATTGGGTATGGGAAAGCGCGCACAGGGGGACAGCAGTCTTGTCATTCTAGGATTGGGTAAAGGTGAGTGTGATCAACGTGAGGTCAGTTGACCTTTAGGCTGATAGGTTTGGCTGAAGTGGGCCCAATATCTAGTTTCCTGATTGGTTGGTTGGTTGGCCCAAATTGTGAAACGACTTACTGGTGCCTGAGCAGGATGCCATTAAGGGTGTTGCAACTTTTCAGGAACTGGGTGGGGGCTGCTGATTTGGAGACAAAGGTCAACAATCTCAAGATGGCGTTGGTCCTATCCTCTCATAATCAGCAGCCATTTTCTACCCCTAAAATGAGCACTGCCTGTACCCGATTGATTGACTCTGCGATTTATAAACAGAACCACTGAATCCGTTGAGGTTGCTCCTGTCTTGGTCAATCGTGCTTACAATCTCTATCAGGGGATTAATACACTGATTGTGTTAAGGCTCTCACAACCCAATCATTGCACCCCTAAACCTTGCATTGTCTTGACAAAAGAAATTAAAGGAATACACATAGGAAAAGAAGAACTCAAATTATCACTATTTGCTGATGGCATGATTTTATATTTAGAAGATCCAAAAAATTCCACCAGAAAACTTCTAGAACTCATAAATGAATTCAGCAAAGTAGCAGGATATAAAATCAATACCCATAAATCAAATGCATTTCTATATATAAGTGATAAATTCTCTGAAAGAAAAGTTAGAACTACCACCTCATTCACAATGACCTCAAAAAAAAAAAAAAAAAAATTGGGAATAAATCTAACAAAAGAGGTGAAAGACCTCTACAATGAAAACTACAGAACACTAAAGAAAGAAATTGAAGAAGACCTCAGAAGATGGAAAGATCTCCCATTCTCTTGGATAGTCAGAATTAATATAGTCAAAATGGCCATACTACCAAAACTGTTACACAGATTTAATGCAATTTCTATAAAAATCCCAATGACATTCTTCATAGAACTAGAAAAAGCAATCATGAAATTCATTTGGAAAAACAAGAGACCCACAATAGCCAAGGCAGTCCTTAGCAAGAAAAGTGAAGCAGGAAACATTACAATACCAGACCTTAAACTATATTACAGAGCAATAGTAACAAAAAAGGCATGGTATTGGTACCAAAACAGTCATGTAGACCAATGATACAAAATAGAAGACACAGAGACAAACCCACATAAATATGACTATCTCATACTAGACAAAGGCACCAAAAACATACATTGGGGAATAGATAGCCTATTCAACAAATAGTGCTGAGAAAACTGGAAGTCCACATGTAGCAGAATAAAATTAAATCTCAACCTGCACAAAATTAACTCAAAGTGGATCAAAGACTTAGACACTAGAACAGAGACTCTGTGCCTAAGAGGAAAAAAAGTAGGCCCAAATATTCATCATGTTGCCTTAGAACTTGATTTTCTGAACAAGACTCCTAAAGCACAAGAAGTAAAATCAAGAATCAACAAGTGGAATGGATTCAAACTAAAAATCTTCTCAGCAAAGGAAACAATCAATAACATGATGAGAGAGTCTACAGGATGGGAAAAAATCTTTACCACATGCACTTCAGACAGAGCACTAATTCCAGGATATATAAAGAACTCAAAAAACATAACACCAAAACAACAACAAACAACCAAATAAACCAATCAATAAATGGGCTAAGGAACTGAACACTTTACAAAAGAAGAAATACAATTGATCAGCAAACATGAAAAAATGTTCATTATCTCTAGTAATTAGAGAAATGCAAAACAAAGATACTCTAAGATTTCATCTCACTCCAGTCAGAATGGCAATGATCAACAATACAAGCAATAAGTGTTGGCAAGGATGTGGAAAAAAAGGTACACTCATACATTGTTGGTGGAACTGCATACTGGTGCAACCACTCTGGAAAGCAGTATGAAGATACCTCAGAAAACTTGGAATGGATCCACCATTTGACCTAGCTATCTCACTTCTCTACTCATACCCAAAGGCCTTAAAATCAGCATACTACAGTGAGGCAGCAACATCAATATTTATAGCAGCTCAGTTCGCAATAGCTAAACTATGGAACCAACCTAGATACCCTTCAAGAGGAATGGATAAAGAAAATGTGGTATATACACAATGAAATATTATGCAGCCTTAAAGAAGAATGACATTATGGCAATTGCAGGTAAATGGATGGAACTACAGAATATCATGCTAAGTGAAAGAAGCCAATCCCAAAAAAACAAAAGCTGAATGTTTTCTCTGATAAGCAGATGCTGATCCACAGTGGGTTGGCGAATAGGGAAGAATAAAGGTACTTTGGTTTGTGTAGAGGGGAGCGAGGGAGGATTGGGGTTGTGAGGATGGGAAGAACAGTAAAAAAGAGATGGACATTATTACCCTATATACATGTATGATTACACTAGTGGAGTGAGTCTGAAATATATACAGCCAGAGGAATGAGAAGTTGTGCTCCCTTTGTGTACTATATGTCAAATGCATTCCACTGTAAAATAAATTAATTTAAAAAAATAATAAAAATAAACTTGCATTGTCTCACACATGACCTTTTGGAGACAGCTCACATCTAAATTGTAACATCAATACCAACAGTCGGTGTAGATGTTGACCCATATCTTTCAGAGCTCTAGGAGGGCTGGGTACTTTGGTGTTTTGTGCTGAAGGGCTTGGGGGAAGGGGTTTTGCCTGAGCCATCTCCTGGGGATGAACATGGAACAGCCTGCCCTCCAAGCCCCTTCCCTAAGGAACTACTTCCCTGTGCCAACCAGTCCACATCAGGGTTGGTCAAAGGTGATCCCCTTCTGGAGGCCAGGCCTACTAGAGTGAACCTGCTCTGTGGTCTCCACACAGGAATGAAAGAAGTCACCTTTTCCTCTGAGGTGGGAAGCAGAGTTGCTAGGTTTAGGGTTGGGAAAATGTTAAAAGTGACTTTAGTGGCTTCCAGTAGGAGACCTGGGGCTTGAATAGTCACCCTCCAGTTAGCCATTGGTCTCCCTCTTTAATGCATTATCTGATGGCTCATATTGATCTTTCAATTTCAAGGACACTCAGAGCTTGTTGGCCAGTATGTGTCCTAGGATTAATTTGGTGAACTCCTCCAGCAAAAGGGCTGTGGCTACCAAGCCCCTAGGTATCCAGGCCATGCACAGGACATGGAATCCTACTGTTTAGAAAGATAAGCCATCAACTGAGGAATGTCTGTCAGCTTCTCAGTGAGAACTCATGCCACACCTTGTCTCTCAGCTGCATGACAGGTGAATGGCTCCTGTAAGTCAGGAATCCCCAAGGTTGTGGTGGACAGCAGCAAGTCCCTGAGCTTTTGAAAAGACTTGTTTCTCTGTTTAATCAAGAGGTTCAGAGGTAGGACCCCAAATAGCTTCACAAAGTGGCTTGGCTATGAGTCCAAAACCAGGGATGCAAATTTTACAAAATCCAGCCTTTCCTAGGAAGGCCCCAAGTTGCTTCTTTTTGGGGGGTGGTTAATTATTAATTTATTTGATTTTGCTTTGTGTAGCTCTTTTTTTTTAAATATTTTTTTAGTTGTAGATGGACACAATATATTTTAGTTCTTTTTATGTGGTGCTGAGGATTGAACCCAGGGCCTCACACTTGCAAGGCAAGCGCTCTACCACTGAGCCACAACCCCAGCCCCAGTGTGTAGTTCAATTTTTTAAAGTGGCTCTCTCCTTTCAGGGGTAAGAGGTCAGGATATTCATACCATTCTTTGAAGTCCAAGTCCCCTTCCTCAGGTGTGGAAGAACAGACACCCAAGAAATGTTGAAGCAAGTGCAGAAAAGGAGTTTGTTTAAAGGACAGAATGAAGACAGACTTCTTCCAAGGGTGAAGGGGATGCACAACTGGTATCCCAGTAAGGGATGAAACTTGTTCTCTTTTAGCATCTAGGTTTCTTACTTCTCCTTCCCCCTTCTAATATGCTGCCCAGGAAAAAGGCAGGAAGCCATAGGGAATCCACATTCACAATTACCTGATGGGAGGAACAATTCCCCAAAGGAGACAGCCTTGGCCACAGGTGAGTGTGAAGCATCCTGAAGGCATTAACGTTCCATTCCCTTTGAACCAGCTTCCATCTTCCCTACCTGATCTGATGATCATCTATCTACACTAGCTCCCTGTCCTTCATTCTTGCTTCACCCCCACCTCTAATTTTAGGGAACACTTGCTGCTGTAAGAGACAAGGGGTGATGACCCCTCTGACCTCTTTGAGCTGAGAAGGGGTGAGCTGGGGCAAGCAGCTTGAGTTTCCCTCTTAGGAACTGGACTGGTCGAGGATCTAAGGGAAAAGTGTGCTTTGGAAGGAACAGGTTGTAAGGTCATTGAGAGGTGGGGGATCTATGAGAGGAACAAGAAGATATAAGTACCGGAATAAGATCAATGCAACAATAGATGCCACATCATTTGAACATGAAATGAAGATGATGACGACGACAGAGCTTAACAATGTCTTCCACCAGGAGGTGCCAGAGAATCAGAAATAAGAAGTTGTTCCCATGACGAGGCTGGTGAAGACATGGCCTTTCTTTGGGAATGCAAATTGAGGAGGTCACTTACATTGCCAGATTTTCAGGAATGTAAACACAGCATTCAGGTCCAATAAAGGCATGAATGCCACCCTGGTCTGCAGTGAGGACTTCTAAAGTCATCCAGTTTTCTAAGATGGCTTTCCTCATGAGTGTTACATCTGTGTTAAGGAGAGAAATACTTTCCTCAACCTGGTGGAGGGCAGTTTGAGTGTAACTGGTTAGGGTTTCCAGGTGCCACATTACATCTTCTGAGCCAATTTTTGGAGTAAACAGCGAAGCTAGCTTATCATACCAATGAAAAACAGATTGTCCCCACCTATGTCTGTGATTGGGGAGATTTGCTTATACTTGGTGTCCATCTCCCTTGCATCCAGGGGTACCCAATAGTACATCTTATCTAGCCTGAGGGAAACCAGGGCCATAAGGTAGTCCCTCACATCCACTGGGTCCCTTTGGGTGCCAGCCATCTAATTTCAGGTCTAGAGAACCCATTAGTCCCAAACTAATCATTGGCCTGTAAAATCACAATGTGTTTGCATAGTGACTCTGGGGTCCATCCTAATTCCCGAGTTGCATCAGGCCCTTTGTTATAGGTTTAGTTATGTTGTTCCCAAGAGACTGGGGCTTCTTGGTTTAGCTGCCCTATGGAGGGTAAGCCACAGATATCCATCCAAATCTGATAGTAACTGTGGGGGTCCTCCCAGCCAGGTATCAGTCTCCCCCCTCGGCCAGCGGGGAGGAGGGGATCCCCGGGAGTCCCCCACACGATGGCTGAGAAAGGTAAAGTCGTCCGGCACGCAATTACCACGCCCGAGCCGGAGAGTTCTGTCTTAAGCAGGAACTGATTTATTGAGGAGAGATACAAGCTTATATAGAGGAGGGGGCAGGTGTCTTATTTCTGAGCAAAGAATGCGGAAGCAGGATGCACAGGGACACTTAGATAGGAAAGTATCCATTGTCCATGGCTT
>PVHX01029652.1:0-16690 GCA_004024805.1 Geosciurus inauris | reverse complement strand
AGAAGATCATGATGCCATGTGCCCCAGACACTAGACATAGAACTACAGGACTTGTTTGCCCTGCTGGATTCAGTCTTGCTTTAGTCCCATCCCTTTTTAATATACCCGTATTTTTGTGAATGGAAATGTTTACTCTGTACCTTTATATATTGGATACTTGTAAATTACTTTTAATTTTACAGGAGCTCACATTACAAGATTGCTTGGAGCCTCAGAGAACACTTAGGACTTGAACATTGAGCAATCTTGGAACTGTTGAGACTATTGGGGATTCTTGGGAATGGACTAAATGTATTTTGCATAGTCAGATGTGTGTGAGCTTTGGGGGACCAGGTTAGGAATGTTATGGTTTGGATGTGAGGTGTTCCCAAAACATCACATGTGAGAAAATGCAAGAAGGTTCAGGGAAGAAATGATTGGGTTGTGAGAGCCTTAACCCAATCAGTGAATTAATCACCTGATGGGATTAATTGAGTGGTAATTGAAGGCAGGTAGGGTCTGGCTGGAGGAGGTGGGGCATTGGAGGCATGGCTTTGGGCTCTCTCTCTGCTTGCTGATCGCCATGTGAGCTGCTTCCTCTGCCACACTCTTCCTCCATTATATTCAGGCTCACTTCAAGCCCCAAAGAGTGGAGTCTGCTGCCTATAGAAACTGTGAGCCCCCAAATAAACTTTTACTCCCCTAAAATTGTTCTGGGCAATTCTTTTAGTTACAGTGGCAAAAAAGCTGACTAAAACAATTACTGAATCAGAATATAAGGAAAGAATGCCTTGACCCTGAACTGTGACCAGAGTGGTATCAGGGGAGGGGGAACAAAGAGAGAAAGAGGGAGAGAAAAAGCCCATAAGCTTATTTCCTTAATAACACCTGGAAAGAAAAATCCTACCAAGTTAAAACAGAACAGGAGCACCAAAGATAGTGACAGAGACCACGCAGTTCAGCCGAAATTATAGGCAGGAAGCTGCCATGCAGTGTAACCATTTTGTGGATTCCACAACTAGCCAGTTTCTCTAGAAGAAATTAAATCAGCACATATTCTCCCCACCAACAGATAGGAACAAATAAAATCAGGAGAACATCTCTGAAGCAGGGTTTCTCAGTAATCCATCTCACTCTGGACAAGAGGAGTGTGGTGGAGCTGACCCCAAAGGAAATCATTCCTGGGGCATGCTAACAGCAACCCAGCACTGCCCACAATTTCCACAGAAGCTCAGGAGAAGACAGGCCAATTGAAACTCTACTCCATCACGGTGGTAAATAAAACCCCAACAATTTTCAGCAGGCAGTATGGAGGCTTCTGTACCACAGACTGCCCACAGAGAGCCTACACCCACAGGCCCAAAACGGTTGCAGACAACTAACAAATGCTTACATAGTGCAGCTACAAAGAAGTCCCCATGGAGAGGAGTGGGCCCTCACTGATTTATGACAGTCAGTGACACCCTTGAGCCTTGCATCCTGCACCCCCACAACCAACAGAAACAACCAGCAGATGTAGCAACCTTCAAGCATGCAGACCCAGGCCTCTGGGCCATCTAACAAGCACTGACTGGAAAAAAAAAACAATATAGCAACAAGGGGAGTAGTTCCTGTGTCCCATCACCTCTAGGTCCAGAGCTGTGAATCTCAGAGTTGTCAGTTAACTCAATTTTCATTCAGACACAGACCCCCAGAAAGCATTTCCTGAGGATAACCTGAAGCAGCCAGTTAAGAATCTCAGTACATACACAATAGCTATACATCAAACAAAGGATCTTACAGCAGAGCATCACACAGATACCAGCCATCACCCAGTGTGCCAAGATATAAGCTCACCAATCTTCAACCTGTGTGCTTCCAGAGTGGACAGTAGCCCTACATTCCCCCCGACAGGCTACCTCATGCTACATCAACCAGACTCCAGTAGCGCAACCTTAGACCAGCATACCCTGTAAGCTCTTAAATATGCAGCAGGAAGTCACACTGAATTTGACAGCACTGGATCCACAGGACTTTTCTTCAGGAGGGCACACAAGTTACCCCCTAACAAGGAGTAACTTGGTGGCTAAGTAACAGACAATCAGGGACTGTCTCCTCTGACCCACCAGAAAGCTAGTAAGAACCTGAACACACCAAAGATCAGAGGGGTCCTCTTAGAATTGTATCAGAGGTAGCTTGGTATGATCTCTATCTCCATACTCAGAGAAACTTAGAGTTAAAACCAAGGAGTGATGTGTATCTTCTAAAGTTCCCAAATCCTGGTGAAATCCAAACCAGAAAGACTCAATAAGAGACCTCCCCACCTCATCATAGAATATCATAAATAGCTCTAATGTCAATTTTTGTCTCATGGATACTTTTTGTATTAAATCAATAGATGTGCACTTATTATTCAACATTGCAACCCTCAACCCAATGGATTGTATTTCTTTAATGATTTAAAGCATTAATAGTAATCATTCATTCTATCTTTGATTTCCTAGCTCAGGTTTACACTTGCTCCTTAGTCTCAGTTTCCCCTTTTGTATTACATGCTCCTGCCTCAAGGTCCCCCCCCCTTTTTTTTAATCTTAGTTTGTATTATTTTTCTGTCTATCCTTTTCTATTTTTCATTGCCCATTTTTCTCTTATCTCCTTTTCAACCCCTATATAATGTAATAGTAATTATACTATCTTTAATAACTAAATTCTCAACTTATTCAAGAACATTACTACAATTTTATACTTGTGTTAGGGAAACAGGATCATTTTCAATAAGTATTTTTTCTAAGGTTTATTAGTACATGGCTTTGCTCTGAAATAATTGCAGTTAATGGGGTTTAGTATCTTCTCTCAAATGGTGCTGCATATTGGGCGTAGCAAAGAATACATGTTATGTGGGAATATCAATACTTGGATATCTGCCCAGGCTAGGGCACTTAAGAGAAAGAAGCTCACTAAATAGTCTCTTTCATAAAAGTAGAAGAAATAATCATCCCAGGGATATTTGACATACAAATAATATGAAGAAATAAGGAAACAAACCACCCAAAACTGCCCACAAAACTCCAACAACTGATGCCATTGACATTACAGTGGAGGAAATGTTGGCTAAAGAACATAGAAAGCTCATAGTGAAAATATAAAATGATCTAAAAGACAATATTAGAAGTGAACCAAGAGAGAAATTATGGTAAATGAAATACCATTTCAATAAAGAGATATTCTGAAAAAGAACCAAGCAGAAATCCTGAAAGTAAAAGACTCAATAAATCAAATCAAAAATTCAAGTTGAAAGCATCACCAGTAGATTAGACAACAAAGAAGACATCATCAGGTCTCAAAAATAAAGTATATAATCTTGAAAATATAGTCAATAATAAAGAAAATATGTTAAAAAATTATAACCAGAATATTCAGGAATATTCGGGAAATCTGGAATAACATTAAGACACCAAATCCAAGAATCATAGATGTACAGGCAGGCACTAAAATACAAAAAATGGAATGCATAGCATTTTCAATGAAATGATATCATAAAGTTTTCCAAACCTTAGGAATGAGATGGAAATCCAAATACAAGAGGCATTTAGAACCTGAAATAGACAAAGTCAAGAAAGATCCCCTCCAAGACACATTACAATTAAAATGACTGATATATAACAGGATAGAACCCTAAAAGTTGCTAGAGAAAAATGGCAGGTCACATTTAGAGGTAAGTCCACTGGAATTTCTACTGATTTCTCAGCACAGACCCTAAAAGGCAAGAGGGCTTGGAATAATATATACTAAGACAGATAACAACTGCCAACCAAGACTGCTATATCTAGCACAGCTATACTTCAGAATCGAAGATGAAATGAAAGCTTTCCATGATAAGCAGAAACCAACAAAATTCATAACTGATAAGCCAGCACTAAACAATATCCTTAATGAAATCTTACACACAAAAGAAATGAAAAATATATATCAAAGCCAGTTAATGAATGAATCTCATTAAATAATAAGTCAATTAAATGAGTATCAATTCTGAATTAAGCATTAGGAAAAAATCAAGATGTCAAGAAAAAAAATATGTCTCTAGAGACTACAGAATGAGAGGACATCTTGGCCACCTGCTCCTCAGGTATGGCATTAATATCCAGAACATATAAAGAACTCAAAAAAATTAACACCCAAAATACAAATAACCCAATTAATAAATGTACAAGCCGGGTGCGGTGGCTCAAGCCTGTAATCCCAGCACTTAGGGAGGCTGAGACAGGAGAATCACAAGTTCAAAGCCAGCCTCAGCAATGGCGAGGTGCTAAGCAACTCAGTGAGACCCTGTCTCTACATAAAACACAAAATAGGGCTGGGGATGTGGCTCAGTGGTCGAGTACCCCTGAGTTCAATCCCCAGTACCACAATAAATAAATAAATGGACAAAAGAATTGAATAGGCACTTCTCAAAAAGAAGAAATACAAATGGCCAGTAAATTTATTTTAAAATATTCAACATCTCTAGCAATCAGAGAAATGAAAAATCAAAACTACATTGATATTTCATCTCACCGAGTCATAATGGCAAATATCAAGAATACAAACAATTGTTGGTGAGGATGTAGGGAGAAAGGAACACTCATACATTGCTTTTGGGACTGCAAATTAGTACAAACATTCTGGAAAGAAGTATGGAGATTCCTCAAAAAATTGGGAATAGAACCATTGCATAACCCAGCTACTCCACTCCTCAATGTATATCTAAAGGATCTAAAATCAGGGGCTAGGGTTGTGACTCAGTGGTAGAGAATTCACCTAGTGCAAGTGAGGCACTAGGTTCGATCCTCAGCAGCACATACAAATTAATAAATAAAAATAAACTTATATAAAAAGATCTAAAATCAGCATTCTTTTTAATATATTTTTTTGGTGAAGTTGCCAAATTTAAGGACATAATACCCTTATTTCATTTTATTTTTATGTAGTGCTGAGGATCGATCCCAGGACCTCATGTGCTAGGCCACAACCCCAGACCTAAGAGAAAGAAACAGATCTGGAATAAATTACTGTGGAAAGTATAGAAGGAAGAAATCAGTGTGAGTTGAGACCCGTCAGCATGGACCAACACAAATCTGTATTGATCTAGCTTGCTTAGTCTACAACTTGTGGTAGGAGTTCTCTGAGGCCTAGGATAAGGAGCAAAGAAAGTTAAATCAGTGTCCATGTGTTGGGGATTGGCATGGTAAGCCTGGCCAGAGTTTTTCAAGAGGCTGAAATAAAACAGGGTTCTGGGGAGTTTGGAGTTGAATGTGTTTAGTCAGAAAACAATTAGCAGCCAGGCACAATGATGCACACCTATAATCCCGGCAGCTCAGGAGCCTAAGGCAGATCGAAAGTTAGAAGCCAGCCTCAGCAACTTAGGGAGACTGTGTCTCAAAATAAAAAATAAAAACCGGGCTGGGGATGTGGCTCAGTGCTTAAGCACCCCTGGGTTAAATCCCTGGCACATAAAAAAAAAGAGAGAGAGAGAGAAAGAAAGGAAAGAGGGAGAGAGCAATTAGTGGACTGGGTGAAGTTGCCAAATTTAAGAGATTAAAGATTCCAGCAAGGAAGGAGAATAGAGTCTTCTGGTGATAAAGAGATTGGGATAACTGATACATGAAGATTCTATGTTTGAGAGGGCAATGTAGAGATATGAGGGGAAACAAGATCTCAGGTGCAGCAATGATGGCAGAAGCCTGATTGCAGTGGAGATAATGACATAGAAGCAAAGCATTATGAGGTCAGAGAAATCATTTGAGATTTTGCCTGAACCAGATTGCAACTGCCCCAATGGATTGTACTCATATAATATCCCTCTCTTTCTTCCTACTCTTTGTTCTTTTAGGCTTTTTCTCTTTGTGAATTGCTGAGGCTCAAACTTTTTTCTGAACCTTGAGAGGAATGTTGTACATTCTTCCTTCTATAATTTTTAAACATTTTTAGCACCTCCTATATTGAAAATTTGTAAGAGCATCTGACTCCCTGATTTTACTTCAGTTATTTGTTGTTTGCCTTACACCATTGAAGAAACCTAGGCATTAATTTTTTTAATAACAAAAAATCCTTTTTGATCTTTTGTTGTACAGAAACATGTCTGGGCTTTTGCTCTTAGCAGCTTCTCTAGAAGGAGGTTTTCACAGCTGCCTTCGTACTTTCATATTGCCACGATGAACTGGCAGTCTTCAGATCTAATAAGCACCAAACCCCATAAAGAGAAATGTTTTTTCCCACAGAGGAAATAGTCAGAAAGAAGAAGCTGAGAACTAATGATGGCAGGATATGAATACATTCACTGTACTATATACTATTTAGTACTGGGACCAATGGATTCACAGACTCAAACACATTATTAAAAGGTAATATTGAACTTTTCAATGTTCTGACAATGTAAAAAGAACTGCAAGTTCAGAAATGGACCCAATTAATATTAAATCTGTGAAAGGAAAGACTTGGTGTCCTCATTAAAATGACAAAAACCCTCATTTCAGAGAGTGGGAAATACATTTTGTAGGGAAAGTCCCCTCAGTAATATTATAGGTGATAACAATTTTTTTCTTAGTGACAGGTCCAAACTGAGAAGATTATTATCTGTTCCCACTTGTCTACAGGTATGCATTGCTGCTCACTTGCATGCCCTTTCCCCCAGGCAGGACAGAAGCGGTCTCTCCTCATTTTCTCAGAGGGAAAATGTTTTTGCATTTAAACTACAGAAAGTGCCTCTAGCCATTCTCCTAAATCTCTGCCCTTTTCTTGTCCATGTATCTATTGTGACATATAGAATATGAATATAATCACTGACCTAGAGTACAAAAGAAACAAAAGGAGGAAAACAAAATGTAGCCACTTTGTATGAAGCCGTGTGGACTGCCAGAAGACAAACATGCAAACCAAAGCAGAAATAAACAACTGTCTATCTGAAGGAGTCACTTGATTTACAGAGGAACCTCTATGCTGTTCAGCCAGACTGCAGCTCAAGATGCTGTCCTTGGTACTAACCCAACAAGCAAACCAAATATTTCTTCCTCTGTTTGGCAGATAGTTGTCCTTTTTTCTATACAGCTTTGTGTATACAATCATCTTAACTTGTAGCATCTTCCTTTGGTGTCATGATAGGAATACTGCTTGTCTGATGGAAAGTATCCCAGAAACTGGGAGAAGGCAAGAATAAATAGTATTTGGAATGCTGGGAATCCAAGTCTGTGTATTGTTGGCTTTCTCTTCAAATACATAAAATCTGTAATTACACCAAGAATGAAAATCTGTAATAAACCCAAACATAAAATGAATGTGGCATGCCAAAGATCTTTTGTAATTTTTTAAATTAAAATGAGAGATTTAAAACTGCCATATTAGGATAATTGCATGGCCACCCACAGGAAACAAATGCAGACACTGAGATTACTTGAAGATAGTTCTCCTCAGAACTTTTCCAATTACATTGCCTCTCTCTGCTGTGGGTAGACAATCTGATCACAATCACCTACATAATTACCGAATAGTTTTAGGAAAACCCTTAGGTTCAAGGCTTTGAATTAAATACCCAGTGCTTCCTAAAAGCAGCTTCCTCTTAGGAATAGGTTTTTTTCTTTGCCCTCAGAATTTAGGTCTCTTCTATATATTTCATCTTTGTATATCACAAATTCCTTCCATTCCTTATATAGAGAAGAATGAATCTTTATTTGAAATCCCTTTAGAAAACACTTTTTGTGGCTGGGGTTGCAGTTCAATAGTGGAATGCTACCCTAGCACATGTGAGGCACTGGATTCAATCTTCAGCACCACATAAAACAAACAAACAAACAAATAAAGATTAAAGAAAGAAAACACTTATTTTGGGAGGGGTACCAGGGATTGAACTCAGATGCACTCAACCACCGAGCCACATCCCCAGCCCTATTTTGTATTTTATTTAGAAACAGAGTCTCACTGAGTTTCTTAGTGCCTCACTGTTGCTGAGGCTGGCTTTGAACTCAAGATCCTCCTACCTCAGCCCCCAAACCGCTGGGATTACAGGTGTGCGCCACTGCGCCTGGCTAGAAAACACTTCTTATAGAATGAAATTATGGCATTTGCTGGTAAATGGACGGAACTGGAGACTATTGTGTTCTGATATGTGGATGCTAACTCACAACAAGGGAGGGTGGGGAGGGAAGAACAGAAGTTCATTGGATTAGACAAAGGGGATGAAGAATAGAGGGATGGGAATAGGAAAGACAGTAGAATGAATTGGACATAACTTTCCTATGTTCATATATGAATACACGACTGTGTAACTCTACATCATGTACAACCACTAGAATGGGATCTTAATTAGAAAAAGTCATACTCTGTGTATGTATAATATGTCAAAATACACACTACTGTCATGTATATCTAAAAAGAATTTTAGAAGTTAAGACAAAAATGAAAACATTTCTTATACCATTTATAACGTATAATTTCAATGGTTTGATTTTTATTACTTTTTTCCCTTTTAAAACCCAGAGTCCCTCTGCATAGGTAGCTGAGAAAATCCACATCTTTGTCAAATTGCCATATAACTTTTTTATAAATTTAATATACAGATTTTTAACTTTGGATCCATCTTGATAACATCTCTTTTTCTGGGCTTTTTCCCTGATAATAATCAAACAGTGGGCTGAAAGTATAGCTCAGTAGTAGAGTGTTTGCCTAGCATGCACAAGGCCCTGGGTTTGGTTCCCCACATTACTATAAAAATGATGAAGAAGAAAGAAACTACAAATATTTCCATGAATATAGCATGTAAACAGTAGAGATTAGTAGATCACAATTTTTTAAATAGTCATAAGCCTGGAACATAGAAAGCACTCAATAAATGTTTATAGAATTAATGAAAATTCTCTAATTAAATATTTTGAAATAGGTTTTATAATTTTGGGCCCTGGAAAATATACCCAAACACATAATAATTAAATTTAACCTGGGTTTTCCCCATGTGTCTTCATTCTTTTATTAATAAACTTTATTTTTAGAAAAGTTTTTGGTTTAGAGCAAAATTGAGTAGAAAGTAGAGTGTTTTCTATGTAATCCTTATTCCTAAAAAGTAAGTCTCCCCCCACTGTCAGCCTCTCCCACTAGAATGGTACATTTGTTTCAATCAGTTCATTGACACATTGTTAGCATACAAAATCCATAGTTTACATTAGGGTTCACTCTTGGTATTGTACCTTCTCTGGGTTTTTGTCAGATGTATAATAGGATGTATCCTACATGCTTATACATCATATGGAAAAGTTTCACTGCCCTAAAAATCCTCTATGGTATGCCTAGTCATCCTTCTCTTAATATTACCCATTAACAACCACTGGTCTTTTCACTATCTCCCCAGGGTTGTCTTTTCCAGATCACCTTATGGTTGGCATCATATCATATATAGCCTTTGAAGATTGGAAACATTTATTTAATACTGTGTATTTAAGTTTCCTTCATATCTTTTCATGGTTTGATTACTCATTTCTTTTTAGTACTGACTAATATCACATTGGATATACCCCAATTTATCTATTCACCTACTGAAGGGCAACTTTGTTGCATTGAATTTGGGCAATTAATAAAGATTTTGTAAACATAAATTTCAAGGCTTTTGTGTGGACATTTGTTCTCAGTTAATTGGGTAAATGCTGGATTTTATGATAAGAATATATATATGATTTTGTAATAAACTGCCAAACTGTATGCTTACTAAAGTATAATTTATTTGATTAATTTGTTCTTCTTTATCTAGTTTTCTAAGGTAGAAGTTCAGATAATTGGTTTTGATCTTTTTTCATTTCCAATGTATGCATTTAGTGTTACAATTTCCCTCTAAGCACCATTTTTGCTGCATTCCACGGATTTGGATAAGTTGTATTTTCATTTAATTTAATTCCAAATATTTTTTTTCATTTCTGTTGGTATTTTTACTTTTTTCACTATTAGTTTTAGTTGTAAATGGACATAATACCTTTAGTTTATTAATTTTTATGTGGTTCTGAGGATCGAAAACAGTGTCCCACATGTGAGGGGCAAGTACTCTAGCACTGAACCACAACTCCAGCCCCTTGGTATTTCTACTTTGAATCATTTGTTATAAGTAGACTGTTTAATCTCTAAATATTTGGGATTATCTAGCTATCTTTGTGTTATTGATGGCTAGCTTAATTCTACTGTGGTCTAAATCATATATTGCATGATTTCCATTTTCAAAAAAGATTTTAAGGTGTATCTTGTGGCTTAATATGTGGTCTCTCAGTAAAACTTCCATGCAAACTAGAAAATATATAATTTGCTGTTGTTGGATGAAATATTCTATAGATGTCAATTATATCCAGTTGATTGATGGGTCTATTGAGTTCAACTATGTTATTACTGATTTTCTGCTTTCTGGAACTGTCCACTTTTGACAGAGGGGTGTTAGTAGGTTAATCTGTTTCTCCTTGAAGTTCTATCAGTGGTTGCTTCACATATTTTGATGTTCTGTTGTTAGCCTTTTACACATTAAGGATTGTTACATCTTCTTGGAGTACTGACCCCTTTAACATTATGTAATGCCTCTTTATTAATTAATTTCCTTGCTCTGAAGACAGCTGTGTCTGGTATTTATATAGATATTCCCATTCTCTTTTAATTAATATTAGAATGGGATGTCTTTATCTATCTCTTTACTCTGAGTCTACATAACGTCATTATATTCAATGTGATTTTCTTATGGGTCACATACTTGGTTCTTGTTTTTTGATCCACTCTGACAATCTTTAACTTTTATTTGGTGTATTTACAGCAATGACATTTAAAGTGATTACCAGTATAGCTGGATAAATATCTACCATGTTTGCAGCTGTTTTCTTTTGGTTAATCTTGTTCTTTGTTCCTATTTTGTCTTCTACAATTTTTCTGCCTTTTCTGGTTTTAATTGAGGCATTCTATTATTCTATTTTCTCCTTTTCTTAGCATATCAATTTTACTTCTTTTATGTAATTTTTAGTAGTTTCCCTAAAATTTTGCACTGTGCATTTACAAGTAATCCGAATCCACTTTCAAATAACTCTACACCATTTCATGGGTAATACAAGTTCCTTACAATAACAAAATATTCCTAACATTTTTCTCCCATGCTTTTTATCATTGCTTTCATACATTTCACATATACATAAGTGTACATAGTTGAACACATTTTTTGCTACTGTTATTCTGAACAGTTATATGCTGGATCACTTGAGAATAAGAAAAATAAAAGGAGCCAGGTGCAGTGGCACAAGCCTGTAATCCCAGCACTTAGGGAGGCTGAGACAGGAGAATCGCGAGTTCAAAGCCAGCCTCAGCAATGGCGAGGTGTTAAGCAACTCAGTGAGACCCTGTCTCTACATAAAACACAAAATAGGGCTGGGGATGTGGCTCAGTGGGCGAGTGCCCCTGAGTTCAATCTCCTGTACCAAAAGAAAAAAGAAAAGAAAAGAAAAATAAAAGATTTTATTTTACCTTCACTTACTCATTTTTGTGTTCTTCCTTTCTTTATGCAGATCTAATGTATGACCTATATCATTTGCCTCTTTTCTGGAGAACTTCTTTTAGCATTTCTTGCAAGACCGATTAATGGCAACAAATTCCTTTAGTTTTTGTTTTTCTGAGAAAATATTTCTTCTTACTTCCCTTTTGAAGAACAATTTCACAAGGTACAGAATTCTAATTTGGTATGGTTTTTTCTCTTAATCTTTAAATATTTCACTCCACTTTCCTTGTTTGCACAGTTTCTGAAAAGCCAGATATAATATTTATATTTATTCTTCTATAGGAAAGATGCTGTTTTCCTCTGGCTTCTTTTCAAGATTTTTTTCTTTATTTTGATTTTCTGAAATCTAAGTATTATATGCATAGGTGTAGCTGACACTAATTTGAGAAAATTCTCAGTAATTATTGCTTCAAATATTGCTTCTTTCTTTCTTCTCCTCTGGTTTTCCCATCATACATGATTACTACTGCTGTGGCTGTCCTGTGGTTCTTGGATATTCTGTTATTTTTCCTTTAGTCTTTTTTCTCTGTTTTTGTTATGGTATGAATGTTTGTGCCCCTCAAAATTTACATGCTGAAATCTAATCACCAATGTGACAATATTGGGAAGTGGGGTTTTGGGGAGATGTTGTGCATTCATGAATAGGATTAGTCCCCTTTATGGTAGACACTCCACAGAGCTTCCCTTGCCCCTTTCTGATGCAAGGATACAGCTAGAAGTTATCACCTATGAACCAGGAATTAGGCATTCAGCAGACACTGAAACTAGTAGTACTTTGATCTTGGACTTCCGAGCTTCCAGAACTATAGAAAGTAAATTTGTTTTTTATAACCTACCCAGTATATATTTTTGTAGCAGCCCAAAAGGATAAAGACAGGTTTTCAGTCTTGGAAGTTTTTAATTATCATATCTTGAAGCTCGGAGATTCTTTCCTCAGCCATATTTAATGTACTATTGACCTAACAAAGGCATTCTTCATTCCTGTTACAGTTTCTGATCTCTAGTATTTTTAAAAATTGTTTCTTAGAATTGCCAACTCTCTGCTTCTACTATTCACGTTTTCTTGCATGCTACTTTTTCCATTAAATCCCTTTGCATATTAATCATAGGGTTTTTTTCCTTTTTCTGCGATTTAAAAAAAATTTTAGCTGTTGATGGACTTTTATTTTATTCATTTATTTATATGCAGTGCTAGTGCCTCACACATGCAAGGCAAGTGGTCTACCACTGAGCCACAATCCCAGCCCTCTGCGATATTTTTTTATTGGTGCATTACAGTTGTACATAATGGTGGGATTTGTTATTACATGTTCATACATGTATACAATGTAATGATATAGTTTAGCAACTATCACTTCCCAGCACTTCTCCCTTCCCTTTCCATATCCCATATTCTTGGCCCCTTCCCTCTACTGATCCCCTTAACCATAGGGTTTTTTTATTATTAAATTGCCAGATTGATAACACCAGCTCCTTTGCTTGGTCTGTACTGATATTTCCCTGTATCCTCAAATATACTTTTGCCATTTAGTATGTCTTGTAAATTTTTGTTAGAATCCAGACATGATATTCTGAGTGTGAGGAACTCCAGCATATAGGCCTTCATTTGTGTGCAATGAGGAAAAATATTCTCCAGTTCTATTATCAAATCTCCATCTTTTGGTGAGTCTGTGTCCCCAGAGTGTGGACTTCACCCGTGCTTCTCAGTTTTATTTCCCTGATCTGTAGGTGGGAAAGATGGCTAGAAGGGACTGGGGTTGAGCATTTCCCTTCCCCTAGATGTGTTAGGCTCTTTTAAAACCCCAGCAGCTTAGGCTCTCGTAAAAATAGTTTTTCATAAGAGCAAGTTGTGTAAATAAGAACAGAATGCTCTGGCATTTCAAATTTCAAAATGGTTCTTTTCCTTTCCCCTGCCAGAAGCAAAAGGAGATTTTTCTTGGATATTCACTGTGAGAACTGATAGAGCTTCTGGCGGTAAAACTTACAAAAGAGTATCCCCCCAACCCCTTCAGAGTTTTTAACTCACAGATTGTTCACACTGAGCTGCCAACAATTTGTCAATTACAGTTTGTTTTTCTAAGTTGACACTGATCCCCATGGAGGTTTCTGCTCGTGAGTTCTATAAGTCATGATTCAGTAGGTCTGCCTATCTGTATCTCCAGTTTGGGGGGCAGCAATTTGTCCTTTGACCTCACTCCTCTGAAGGATATAAGAAGAGCTATTGATTTTTTAGTTCGTTTAGCTGTTTATTTCCTGTTAAGACAGAGTGGAAACTTTTAAGATTCTCACATGCTAGACTAGAAACTGGAAATCTTAGGTCTTAGTTTTATACATTTACTTTACTTCTGTAAGACTAGTCAATGCTACATTCTTTAAAAACATCTTTCAGCAAAATTATTGTGTAGGCAGTTGTCAGTTTGAGGCAATTAGTCTTATACTTTCTTATTACAAGGCTCTTACAAGTTGCTGCATTTCAAATAAAAGTACCTGATCTTACTTGGAAATATATCTTAGTTATATTTGGGGGTGGAGAATATGAACTATGATGAGGACTCTTGTGTGTTAGAATTCTGGTTCACTTATAAAAATGGGTCTGTATGGATTTTGTGTCCATCTCTTGTGATAGTAGCCAATGTAGACCTAAAGTTCCTTGTCAAGAGGCTTAAGAACTATTTTTATCAGTACATTGTAGTTATATGTAATATTGGGGTTCATTTTGACATAATCATACATGCATGGAATATAATTTGCTCCACTTTAATTTATATTTCCTCTTTCATTCCCCTCCCTCCCACCTCCTGCTCTTCTCCCTCTATTCTACTGATCTTCTTTTTATTCATTTATAGTTTTTTTAAATGGTTCTTTATAGATAAGCATAAAAGTGAAATTCACCATGGTATATTTGTATATGTGTATAGCATAATTTGGTCAATTTCATTCCATCATCCCTTCTTTTTCCCATCCCTCTTCCCTCCCCCTCTATCTCCTTCCCCTACTTTACTATTCCCCCTTCTATTTTCACAAGATTCCTACCCCAACCTTTTCTCTTTATTTTGGTCTAACTTCCACATGAGAGACAACATTTGACCTTTGATGTTCTGGGTCTGACTTACGTCACTCAGCATGATAATATCCAGTTCCATTCATTTTCTTGCAAATGCCATAATTTCATTCTTCTTTATGACTAGGCAAAATTCCATGGTGTATATATACCACATTTTTTAATCCAGTCATCTGTTGATGGGTACCTAGGCTTGTTCCCTAACTTGGCTCTTGTAAATTGTGCTGCTATAAATACTTACATGCCTGTATCACTATAGTATGCTGGTTTTGGTTCTTTAGGTTAAATACCAAGGAGTAGGATAGCTGAGTCATACAGTGGTTCCATTCCTAGTCTTTTGAGGAATCTCCATACTGCTTTCCAAAGTTATTGTACTAATTTGTTTTTATGCATATTAATTTTTTTTGTTGGTTCTTTTTAGTTATACATGATGATAGAATTCATTTTCACGTAATTATAAAAACATGAAATATAATCTGTTGTAATTCAGTCCCCAGTACTTCCCCTTCCCCTCTTTTCCTCCCCATAACTGTTCCCTTCCTTCTACTCTACTGATCCTTATGCTATTTACTTATAGATTTTCTTTAAAATGGTGTCATATGGATGTACATAGTGATGAAATTCACTGTGGTGTATTCATATCTGTACATAGGAGAGTTAGGTCAGATTCATTCCACTGTCTTTCTCTATCCCATACCTCCTCCCTTCCTTTCATTCCCCTTTGTCTACTCCACTAATGTTTTTTCTACTCTCTTTTTAATACACTCCTCCTTATTTTGGGTTGGCTTCCACATAGCAGAGAAATATTCAATCTTTGATTTTCTGGGAATTGCTTATTTCACTTAGCATGATGGTCTCGAGTTCCATCCATCTACCTGCAAATGTCATAATGTTCTTTATGTCTGAGTAATACTCCATTGTGTATATATACCACATTTTCTTCATCCATTCTGTTGAAGGTCACCTAGGTTGCCTCCATAATTTGGCTATTGTGAATTGTGCTGCTATAAACATTGATATGGCTGTGTCACTGTAGTATGCTGATTTTAAATCCTTTAGATATTTACTGAGAAGTGGGATAGCTGGATCAAATGGTGGTTCCATTCTTAGTTTTTTGAAGAATCTCCATACTGTTTTCCAGAATGGTTGGACCAATTTGCAGTCCCATCAACAATGCATGAATGTACCCATTCCCCCACATCCTCACCAATATTTATTGTTACTTGTATTATCTTTTATTCATTCTTTTTAGTTATGCATGACAGTAGAACCCATTTTGACATAATTATACAAACATGGAATGTATCTTGTTCTAATGCAGACACCAGTACCTCTCCTTCCCCTTCCTTCTCCTCACTCCCTGCTCCCATCCCTTTATTGATCATTCCACATTTAACCATAGTTTTTTAAATTAATTTTTATGGATGCACTTATATTCTTGATAATTATCATTCTAACTGGAGTAAGATAAAAATCTCAGTGTAGTTTTAATTTGTATTGCTCTAATTGCTAAGGATGTTGAACATTTTTTCATTTACTTGTTGACCATTCATATTTCTTTTGTGAAGTGTACTTTCAGTTCCTTTGCCCATTTATTGATTATTTGTTTTTTTGGTATTGAGTTTTTTTGTGTTCTTTGTATATCCTGTATATTAATGCCCAACCTGAGGAGCAGATGGAAAAGATTGTCTCCCATTCTTTAGGCTCTCTCTTCGCACTGTTGATTGTTTCCTTTTCTGTGAAGAAGCTTTTTAATTTGATGTCATCCTATTTATTGATTTTCAATTTTACTTCTTGCACTTTAGTATTCTTGTGAAGGAAATCAGTCCCTCAGTCAACATGTTGGAGTATTGGGCCTACATTTTCTTTTAGCAGGTGCAAAATCTCTGGTCTAACACCTAGGTCTGTGGTCCATTTTGGCTTGAGTTTTGTGCAGGGTGAGAGATTGTGGTTCAATTTCATTCTGCTACATATGTATTTCTAGTTTTCCCAGCACCATTTGTTAAAAAAGCTACCTGTTCTCCAACATACATTTTTGGCACCTTTGTCTACTATGAGATAACTTGTATATATTCATTTAAAATATCAACCTTTCATAGTATTCAAGTAAACAGTAATCTGGATATGTTTTAACATTT
>PVHX01029651.1:0-16692 GCA_004024805.1 Geosciurus inauris | reverse complement strand
TGGGATTACAAGCGTGAGCCACCGCGCCCGGCTTACTGTCATATTCTAAAGTACTGGCTGTTAGGACTTCAGCTCATGAATGGAGGCAGGTGATAGAATGCAATTCATCACCTCATTCAACTCAAAAACTTCTGCACTGCCAAGGAAACTATTAGGAGAATGAAAACATATGACATAGACTGAGAGGCAATCCTTCCAAAGCACATAAGTGATAAATGACTGTAGATTCTGCTTCTTTTTTTCTGCCAACCTAAAACTACTAAAATTTAACCCCCAAAAGAGGCAAAAAAAATCCCAAATAGAATTTTAAAATAAAATCTAATTAAATTTAAATTAATTTAATTAAATTTAAATTAAATTTAAATTTAAATTAATTTAAATTTAATTTAAATTTAAATTAATTTAAATTAAATTAAATTTAAATTAAATTTTATTTTAATTTAAATTAAATTTAATTTAAATTTAAATTTAAATAAAATCTAAAATTTAATTAATATTAAATAATTAAATATTAAATATACCATATAATGAAATATATACAGCTATTGTACAAAGAATGAGGGAGAGCAGAATGCAATGATATGAGAAAAATAGATGAAAGCAGTGCTTATCTTTTACTGATATAAATAATTTACATTGAATATATACTTACATAAAAAGTAGATACATATATGTATGTGTATATATAACTATAGATACCTACTTTTAGTGTAAAAAAGGTTGTGGAAGAATTACTTATAGTCCTTAGCCCTTATTTTTGGGAAAGGAATCAATAATCCTAATAAAATAGATGGTATAATGGTGACTTGGACATCCTACCGAATCCCTTTGAATTTTAAGCATTTTGCTTATACTGTATTATAGCATTTTAAAGTAAAAAGTACTCTCCACACATGAATGATATACATTTTCCAAAATTTGCTATAAAATGGATATGATAAATACTAAATACAAAGTAGAACTTAGTGCTTATTGAGAAATTTTTTTATCAACTTAAATGAGTAATTTTATAATTAATAGCTTTGGTATGGGTTATTTATTTGACAGCATTAATCCTCTAAAATATGTAATTTGTACGTAAGTGATAGATCTGAGTCGTGATGGGAAGATGGAACTAGGAAAAAAGTTTTGAATTGAATTGGTTGTGAGAATATAATTTACATTTATACAGAATTGGATCTTTTGACATAGCATAGAAGTGGACTGTTGCTTTATATAGATACGATCAAGTTGAAAAAAGGAGGGAGTGATAGGAAACAAGAAAAAAATCTCCTCTAGTCTGTCTAATATGCCACAAGAAAAGAAAAACTTTGAAAACAGTAGCTGGAAAAAGAGTCATTTCCTTGTTTCTTAACCATATTGGATAAGTGTTAAGTAAGATTCTATTAAGAAATATTGACAGTATTATAAATTCCAAATTTCTTTAACAGTTCAGTCCAACAAATTGCTAAATTACTATCTATCACATGCTATGATAATCACCAAAAGTTAAATAAAAAACCAGATTTTTCTCTCTTTGAGAAATCATTTTAACCTTATATATATGCTAAATTTGTATCACTTATTACCTTAATGAAGGAAAAATCTTCAAGCTATTACGATGAATCACTACAATCTCTGTTAATAGTTGTGAACTGAAAGAAAAAGGCCATTTTAGCTAGAACAGAGGAAAAACATTTATAGCAAAGAATTTACTTTTCCATGTTCTCTATTTGCATGAGTATGTTGATAGATGTCTTTAAATCTATGTTTGTCTGGAAGACATATTGGTTATTTTCTTACTGGTGCAAACTGGAGCTATTTACTAGGCTTACTCTATAGCTACATTTCCAAGGTTGAAGAAAAAGCAAAAATGGGGAAATTTCTTTGTACATATTTCTAAGCAGCTGATGATCCCCTGTCAGGAACCATCAGGGATCAGCAGGGATTCTTGTGCCTAGCAAACTGTGAGTGTTTCTATTGTGTGTTCTTTCCCTGGGGTTGGATAGAGGAAGAAATTTGACCTTTTTTTTCTGGCAATGATAATGGCATGAGGAATTCCAGCTTAACATCAAAGTCAACTTGAGAGTAATGTATGCAAGTAATAACATTTTAATTTGTGGCTCTGATGAACCCTGAAATAATGAACACGGAAATGATACTGCCTAAAAGAAGAGCAAATCAGAGAACTAGTTTTGACAAGTTGTCCCTAGCACACTTCTCTGGCCCTGCTTCTTAGGTTGTATGTCTACTTAATTAGATAAGTCTTTTATAGATTTCTCTATACATTTAACTCTTAAAATTTTTCAGTTAATGCAGCAACCTGTATATTGTGTCCTATGAACAATAGATAATCATTGAAATTCTTTGCCTTTTTGATTCTTTTTAGACAGATCTGCTAGACTTCATAAACTAATACTGAACAAATAGAATTTGGTAACTATAAAGAAAAACATGAAGTTCTACCATCTCAAGTTACAAATTAAGAAAGAGAGGGAAGTGTATTCATGTTAATAACTGTTATAGTTTAGTTATTAGGTATTTCCCAAAGCTCATATGTGAGATAATGCAAGACAGTTTAGAGGAGAAATGATTGGGTTATGAGAGCCTTAACCCATTCAGTAAATTAGTCTCCTGTTGGGATGAAGTCAGTGGTAAATGAAGGCCAGTAGGTTGTGGCTGGAGGAGGTGGGTCCCAGGGGACATTGCTTTGGATATATATTTGTATCTGGAGAGTGGAGTCTTTCTCTCTCTGCTTCTGATCATCATGTGAGCTGCTTCCCTCTGTCACACTCTTCTACCATGATGTTCTGCCTCACCTTGACCTCTGAGGAATGGAGCTGGCCTTCTGTGGACTGAGTCCTCCGAAACCATGAATCCTCAAATGAATTTTTCATCCTTTATAGTTGTTTTGGTTGAGTCTGTTAGTTGAAGCAGCAAAAAAGCTGACTAAAACAGAAATTGGTACCAAGAAGTGGGGTAGTTGCTGTGACTAACCGGACCATGTGGTTCATAAGCACTTGGAGCTTTTGAAATTGGTGGGAGAAATTTTGAGATATTTAACAGTGCAAGCTGGAAGTGCCTTAGGTTATTGTAAGTGGAGCTTATTGGCTGATTCTGGTGGGAGCTCGGAAGACAAGAATGTCAGTAGGACTGTGGACGTTGAAGACAGCTTTCAAGAGGGTTCAGAAAAGGAGAGCTCTATTGGAATTTGGAGTAGAGGCCACTCATATTATGTTCTGGCTGAGAAGCTGTCTTCCCAGTTGTCTGTGTTTTACCCGTGTCCTGAGACTTTCTGTGAAGCTGATTTTAAAAGTAATCAGTAATCAAGTAATCCTCTTGATCTGGTGGAAGAAGTTTCTAGGCAGCATAGAATTCAGGAAGTGGCATGGATGTGGCTGGTGGCTTTTAGTCAAGTTTATTGTGATATTCAGGAGAAGAAAGAAGAGTGAAAAGATTTGAAAAACTTAAACTTGAAAGGCAGGAATGAAACTGAGGCTAAGGAAGTTGCAGTTAAAGACATTACTACCACTAGAGAAAAATTAAAGACTTTGCCCAGAGACAATGAGAAAGATGTCCTGAAGGCATCTCAAGAGTTAGAAAGATTATACTCATCTCATTTTCAAAGGAGTAAAAGTGAAATTGAAATTCGTCCTGAGGAGAACCCAGTGGGGAATCTTTCTTGCACCAGGGGGCCTAGGAAGTTTTTTTTTTTTAACATACTTAGCCACCCATATACTCAGCGGCTGCTGCAGCCAGGCTCCCGGGGGCTTGGCTACTGCTTGAGATGGCAGCAGATGTTGGTGTCAATCACATAGTGCTGGTTCTGCAGGACTGCAGAATACTGGAGTTAGGAGCTCATGGAGGCTTCCAATAAGATTTCAAAGGAAGGCCTGGAAGCCAGGAAAAGTGCAGCAAGGTCAAAATCGCTGTAGACATCCCTTGAAAGGACAATTCTTGGAGATGTGAGGAGGAAGCAGACGCTGCAATAGAGATCCCTACGATTAAGATATGACAGTATTTTGGAGATTCCACTGAGGAAGCCTGCAGGAATTGAGCAGAGAAAATTTAACAGAAAGGCTACATGGACTACAACCAACAAGGCCCAGGGGTGGATCTACACAAGCCCTTTGGAGAGAACATCGCAATGCCATGAGCTCAAGATGATGGAGGTAGAGCAACAGGACTTCTTTGACCAGCTTGATTTCAGTCCCATCACTTCTTTCTATCCCCTATTTTTGTGCATGAAAATGTTTACTCTGTACCTTTATATGTTGAATACCTGTAAATTGCTTTTGATTTTTATAGGAGGCCATGATGCTAGCTGGCCTTGAGACTCAGAAGAGACTTTGGACTTGAACTTTTGGGCAATCTTGGAATTGTTGAGACTATGGAGACTCTTCAAAATGGACTAAATATATTTTACATTCTGAAATGGTCATGAGTTTTGGGGGGTCAGGGGCAGAATGCTATGGTTTGTCTCACATGTGAGACAATGCAAGACAGTTTAGAGGAGAATTGATTGGTTATGAGAGCCATAACCCATTCAGTAAATTAATCTCTTGATGGGATTAAGTGCATGGTAAATGAAGGCCAGTAGGTTGTGTCTGGAGGAGGTGGATCCCTGGGGGCATAGCTTTGGGTTTATATTTTCTATCTGGACAGTAGAATCTCTCTCTCTCTCTCTCTCTCTCTCTCTCTCTCCCCCTCCTATCTGTCTCTCTCTCTCTCTGTTTCTGATCATCATGTGAGCTGCTTCCTTCTGCCACTCTTCTGCCATGATGCTCAGCCTCACCTTGTGCCATAAGGAATGGAGTCTGTTTATGGATTGAGAGCTCTGAAACCGTGAACCCCCAAATAAACCTTTCCTCCTCTACAGTTGTTCTGGTTAGGTTCTTTCAATCACAGCAGGGAAAAAGCTGACTGAAACACTTGCCTAAAATCAGGACATTTATTATCAATCTGTACTAGATTCCAAAGGAATGAGTGACTCATTGAAATTCTGGTAAGAAATTAAATGGGCAGAACACAAGTCCTTTCTTTCTTTCCCATTGCAGACGAGTTTTCACAGTCTAAGAAGAAGTATCCAAGAATAGAATGATACTCTTCACTAACTTAGTAGAACAGCTAGTCAAATATTGCCCATCTGTTGCCATGTGGTGCATTGTGGAGCTGACACACATTTAGCCTTTGAAGAAAGGGCATATAATTGCATCATTGTGCCATGAAATCCATTTAAATCTGGCAAATGTGCTTCAATGCTTTGTTAGCAATTATAAATTCACAGTTGTAGGTAATGGAAACAGTCATAAATGGGATGTCAGGAAAAATGAGTATCACTTGTTAGTAACTGTCTACTTAGTTGCCAAAAGTTAAAACAGTTTGAGTTTCATTGTGGTATTAGTGCTACTGCTTAAAGACCTGCAGTTAATATTTATACCCCCTGCTATCTCCACTGCTCTATTCTGGACAAGCAAGCAGCTTTAGTTTCCAATGCATAGAGTGATGACATCATAAAAAATAAAGTGGGGCAGGTAATTCTCTAAAGGAAGATAAATAGAAAAGGAACTGCTTCTTTCTAAGATGACAACATTGTAATTTGCACCAATAAGGAAATAATTAGGAAAATAAAAACAGAGAATTGCCTTTACCTTAGTCTAACTGTCCAATATGCTCATGATCATATGTTTTTTTTAAAATCAAATATAGGAATGCAGTCCAACTACATATCTCCAAAACAATGATTATTTTGCCCCTCCAGACACGGATAAATCCCAAGATTACTACCCAATTGCACAGTAGCAAATGAGTTTAATAGGTGGGGAAACATAGTGCATTTAAAGTGAATTTTCTGAATATATTTAAAGCACAATTATTTTTTATTTAAATATAATTTACAGTGCACAATTTAGGAAAAACCAAGAAAGCTTTGTAACATCATTTCATTTTCTTTCTCCTTAATACCCTCATTAACTCCTTAGATTTCCTAAATATATGAGTGACATTCCTCCAACATCCTCCCTCAGAAATCATTCATTGAAGCCGGGCGCGGTGGCTCAAGCCTGTAATCCCAGCACTTAGGGAGGCTGAGATAGGAGAATCGCGAGTTCAAAGCCACCCTCAGCAATGGCGACGTGCTAAGCAACTCAGTGAGACCCTGTCCCTACATAAAACACAAAATAGGGCTGGGGATGTGGCTCAGTGGTCGAGTACCCTGAGTTCAATCTCCAGTACCCCCCCCCAAAAAAAAAGAAAAAAGAAAAGAAATTATTCATTGACTAAACTCACTTCTACCTCTTCTGTACTCATGCTCAACATTCTTTCTTTAATTTCCTATTTCAAATTACATTTCCTTTCCAATTCTCTCTCAACTTGTTTTTCTGTATTTCTTCCTCAAAGATCTGCAAATGATGGCAATAATTGCTAAATGAATAATATATGGAGTAAAATGTGATTAGCTCAAATGCCAGTCTTATTTTTATTGCAAACTAGCAACTTATATTATATTGAAATAGACCATTTTCTTATTTCTGGATATGGAGAAAGTACATCTTTATTTGGAGCTCTAATGAGAAAATGAATGTTAGATATCTTCTTATCTAATTTTGAGAATACATGAAAATTAAATTAGGCATTTTCTCCGTATAGTGAAATTGTGTTTCAAATTATACACCTGCGAGACTAGAGCTGATCATTTAACTTACATATAAACATTCTTCTGTAGAATTTTTAGTAATCTTAATGGCAATTCATGATGATGAATGGACGTTCGTGGTGAACTGAAAAGTAGGATGAGCTCATTAATCAACTCAATACAGTATCTGTCACAGGTAACTTTACAGTTATCTATTTCCTTCTCATATCTGGAAAGGCTTGGTTGCCAGATAACTATTGATAAAATGTCATAGTGAAAAAATATCTAAAATTGAAGTACACCTCCTTTGACATAATGTACTTGAATTACAAAAGAAGAGCAATGTTTTGTATTATATTAACCATCTTAGATAATAGCAACAGTCTTTTACATGAAATTAGAACAAATAAATTAGTTACTGACAATATTATTTTTAACTGCATGCAAGGACCACAGCATAGGCACTAAATTCACAAGCAGATGGGTTCCAAATTTGAATAATTAAACCTGGATTTGATTCTTAAGTCTTTATTTTAAGCCCTCAACTCTTACCAGAACTTTAACTTCATAATGTAAGGATACCATAGTCAACCTTATAGCTTAAACCAAAAATCATGAGTCTAAACTTTATTACACTCTTTTAATTTATTCTATGAACAAGACATGTCCTGGTAAAATTGTTTCAGATAAAACATTTCTAAGTATAAAATATAATTCCACAATAATTTCATATGTCCATGTACCTCTTCCCATTCCTATTTCTGTTAATCTAATATAGTCACCTTGATTTTTTGGCAAGATCATGGATAATAGTCTTTTAGCTAATTTTCTTGCATCCTGTTTTTCCTTCTCTTTCCATTGTCCATAGCATGACCTAAATTATGGAGTAAAAATTAAATCAAACCATTCCAGTCCTTTTCTTCACTTAGAATGATTGTCAAAATCTTTACAGACTTTAAATATACATATATACTGGCTCCTGCTATACATTCATACCTCAAATTAATATGTTTGAAATTGTTGGAATTCTTTCAGTTCCTTGATCATGGCAAGCTGGTTCCCACTTTCAAGTCCTTACAAAACCTATTTTCTCTTTTTAGAACATACTTCTGCTTAACTTTCACAGAGACAATCCTTCTTGGCATTAACATCTTTGTTAAATATCAGTTTTAAGGTCATATTTCCTCCTGACACTAGGAACTACAGGAGTCACCCAAATGATACCTATCTCATTTCCTTATTTTGGTTTGGGGTTGTTTTGTTTTTGTGGTGCTGGGGATTGAACCCAGGGCCTTGTGCATGCAAGGCAAGCACTCTACCAACTGAGGTATATCCCCAGCCCTTCATTTCCTTATTTTAACTCTCTGCACAGCACTAATCACAGTCTGGCATTTTCTTATATACTTATTTATTTTATTTCTATTGACTATCTCCCCATACTATAATGTAAGCTCTACTAGAGCATTAAATTTATCTGTCTTGTTTCCCCTTCTCTCCTCAAGGTGTATAACAGTGATTGGTACGAATAGGCATTCTAGACATGCTTACCAGTTGATTAATGAATTATATATTTTCAGATGCCTATATATCATAACTCTGCTACTGTGAGCCAGACATGAAACAATTTACATGCTGAATGTACACACCAACATGGTGTATCAGAAATTAGACTCATTTTGTATCGCACGTTTGGATTGGGTTAAATATTTGTAAGTTTACTTAATCATTTTGGATTGCCAAAAATTTAAAATAACAATAATAAACTCATCTATATACTATAGTGTATAGTCACTATGTTCCATGCACTGAACTTTTATATATGTTAATTTGTGCAATCTTTATAATGGCTTAATAAGGTAAATTTTATTTTATACATGTAGAAACTCAGCACAGGAAGATTAACTTAGCACATGGTGATGTCTAATAGGTAACTGGTTTTGAAATCAATCTAGGCAGCATGGGTTGTCTATGCTCATTACTTCTAAACTACAGCGCCTCTTAACCTTGAAATGCAGTTTAAACCATTAGATCAGCATTCAACAACCACTCATAGTCAGCTCATTGTGTTAAAGGCAAAGTATTAAATATTTTAGATTAAAGAACAAACACTATACAGTTTTATTCCATAGGGTTTTTTATTCTTAATGGGCTAGCAGGAAAAGTTAACATTCCACAAAATGTCAATTATGACATTGAAAACTGTTTGATAAAAGAAGTGCAGGGTTAAGTGAAAACATAAGAACACATACAAAGGACATCTCTAGAGGGGAATTTGTGAGTCACCTGAAGAAGAGCTTATGTTTAGGCTTCATCCAGGAGACTCAATAAGTTACCTAGAAGAGCAGATATGTTTGAGGCAGAGGGATGTAGCTGATAATAAAGCCTGAATTCAAGGTCTAACCTGCACGTGTTTTGTATTTTTACTGTCTGTTAGTGGTAAACATTCTAATGTTAATCAGTCTTCCAATTCCTATATTCAGTGGCCTTCCTATCCTACTGATAATAGTCAAACATCATTCATTGCAACAGAAGAAAATGAAAATGAACTAAATGTGGGTCTTTAAAGTTTGCACAAATAACTTTTAAACACTTAAATGTTATTTTTAACTTTAAAATCCCACTAAATAGCAATATAATCACTTTTAAGATAATGCTTATGGAAAAAATTATTGTGTTAAATGGTAGCCAATAATATGCCAATTCATATCTTTAAGGAAATTCAAATTAAGATGAGTTTTAGTAATTCCTCCTCAAGCAATCTTAAACTACTTTCTTAACAAATAAAATAACAACCGTTGAAAAAATAATCCCCAAATGCTTTACATTTATTTGTTTTTACTTTAGTCTGTAAACTATTATGGTATAAACTTGCTCCCAGAAAAAGTAATTCTACCCATCTTATATCATGTGCCCATTTGTGTGTGTGTGTGTGTGTGTGTGTGTGTGTGTGTATGTGCATGTGTGCTTGTACATGTGTTTTCTTTGCCCTTGATGAAAAATTTTGGAATCCAAAAGGATAGATAGATTATACATATTTACTTTTTTCTAGTGCCCTATCTGCACAGAGGAACTCTCAGTATTATATTAATTAGGTAAGGGAAAAATAAAGATAATGTAATAAGTTCTACCCATCAGATTTCAGGAAATTATTAGAATGTTATATCCTGTTGCAACAAAAACCTTTGAAAGAGTTAATTTGCTTCTTTGTATTAGTTTATTTTTATGCATTAATATATGATTGAAGAAGAAAATGGAGCAGTTCATCTCTTTACTACTTATTGGTTCATTTATTTTCAAGATATGAGGATCTATCTCATGATTAATTGTGCAACTTTTCAGCAGCTATAGTTGTTGCTAAAGAACATCCCATCAGAAACTTGAAAAAAAATTTAAAGACATTTATCAAAGTTCCCATTTAGAGTCTAGAGAAACAATAAAGTAGATATTGACTTCTCTTGAGGAATGGATCATGATTTATTGATCCAAAGGAAGAGACAATATTTACCTTCTGTGAAAATAATTCTTGATGATTGATGAAATGTAAAATTCTATCATCATTTCTAATCAGAAACATTTTAAATTCTATTAAATGATGACACTGTTTAAATAGCATTTACATTTTTAGTCAACAAGATTATTGTGCATTTTAGGAAACTTTATAATACATTGAACAAAAGTAAAAAGTAAAAAAGGAAAAAGTACTAATCATTACCCATCAAAAGAAAAACAACTATTTATATTTTGGTTTATTGCATTCCATTTTCCTATAAAAATAACTAAGTGTGCTTATATACGTGAATTTTAACTTAAAATAAAATATATAGTTTGTTATTCTTCCCAAATATATATTTCTGTTTTCTATAAAATTATACTTCCCCACCTATTGACATGTGACTTGCTATACCTTGTGAGCAACAAGCATACATCTCCCCAACATCAGCGTGTGTTTGTACCTGAAACTGGGTTTGGTCAATGGCACACATACAACTTCCACATTCAAGTCTCAAGAGTTATTGCATGCTTCTACCATCTCTTTGTTTTCTCTCTGCTGCAAGACCAACCTGTCTCCTACAGGGTCACCTTCAGTGTTGATTCAGAGTTAGAAGAGATACAGAAGTGGGTTAGACCAGTTATTCTCAGATGCTCACATGTAACATGTTTAAGAAATAAATATTTTCTTCTTGTAAACCACTAAGATTTTGAGTGTTGCTACTCTGCAAAGGTGACTAATACACTCAAGTATATTGATAAACAAATCATTATATCAGAAACTGTAAGATGAAATTTTTACCTTACTTTCAAGAACCAGTTAGTCTGCTACAGTTTTATTTACATGTACTTACAGGAAATATGTCTCCCCTTGTTTGGAGATAAAAGCTACTATTACATAATAGCTAGCTATTAAAGCTACTATTATTTGTTTATTTCTGTCTTATGGCAGAAACTGAAATCAGAACATCTTTAGTTCCTCAAATCCCATTTCCTAAAAGGTGATGTAGTACTTACTGGTCAGGAGATACCTGTACATGCATGGGATGCATTACAGAAGAGATACCTTCAAATTAGCAAATTTTAGTATAATATAGGACTGCTGGAGATCTGCTCTTTAGAGAGTGAATTGTTTTATCTTTATTCTGAATTAAAAGCAATTATTCTTGAGGGAAACCTGGAAGAATGTGCTATCGTGGAATGTCAGGTAGGTATGTTATTTATTACACTGGTCAGGGAACAAATTTGCCTTTTGATGCATAAAAAAACACAATCTAGTTTCCTAAAATGTTTGCATAACAAAAATTTTTTAAAGAGATGATAAGTTCCCTTGATACAGAGGACACAGACCAGGAAGAAATGTAAGATAGTCAAAGACAATTCTCTCTCACCACATACACACACATCTACCTACGTGTCAAAATACTTTACACACATGTGTATTTATATCTACATATTCTATATACGTATCCTTGTTTTTACAACATTAATATTATATTGTAAATTTTGTTTATGTGCATGTTCTATATTTCTTAATCTTACAAATAATGAATATAATTTAATAGTTACACAGTTAATCAGAGATAAACTATATTGGCCACCATGATTAGCCAAAAATATTTGGATTCTACTTCACTAAACTTTATTCCTTCACACATATGTTCCTTAAACTGATGATTTTTACTTTCTCATTTTTTTCTGATTAGGATTTAGTGGGCTATAAATTGGTGAAAGATAAGTTCCACCTAGCTGACATTATGATGACATTGAAGAAAGGCCAATCATAAGTTATCTTTGCCACCAGGGGCAGGAGAATGGTGGTGGAACTGTCTAAGCCTGAGTCACAGTTTGAGATGGTTATTATATATATATATATATATATATATATATATATATATAGAGAGAGAGAGAGAGAGAGAGAGAGAGAGAGAGAGAGAGAGATCTATATATCAGCCTTGCTCAGATGTCCAGACCCACAAGAGCTTAGAAGTAATCAAACTCTTAGCCAACACATACAGCCTGAGTAGGGTACTCACATAAATACAGGATGCCTGATAAAACTAGTATTTCAGATAAAACATTTGTAAGTATAAAATATTATTCCACAATAATTATATATTATTGTGGAATTCCATATTTCACTATATTGCGTGGGGCATATTTATAAAATATTTGTGGTTTATCTGGGATTCAAACTTAACTAGGCATACTTTATTATTGTTTGAGAAATATGACAATATTTATACTGAACAAGAAAACTCAGATACTGAAAATCTACCATAAATTGTCAGAAGGTGGAAGATTTTAGATCATATGATCATATTATCATTTTAGATCATATTTTTTTAAATCCTCAAAAATAAAATTACTGTCTCTTTTGTTGCCTATGCACCTGAAGTTAGTTTATTTCTTAAATTTATTTTGTAGTGAAATAGGTTATATATAACTTGTTCTTAGTCAATCCAATTAGAGATCTGGCAATATATTTTAATTGTCTAAGAGAAAGACTGTTGATTCCAGAGATTTTTCTCTGTTGTTTTTCTGATTTTCTACTGATTTCCTCTTTGATCATTATTTCCTTTCATCTATTTACTGCCTATTTATTTTGCTCTTCTTTTTATAGATGGCTTTTAAGCAAAAGTTAACGTTTTTAAAAAAGCACCTAAAACCTTTTATCTTTTCTGACATAGGCAATAAATGTAGGTTCCAAATATCCCTGTTGCCCAAGTATTACATTAGTGACATCCCACAAGTTTCTATATGTTGTGTTTACATTTTCATTCAGTTTAAAACACTTTGAAATTTGTCTGTTGGTTCTTATTTAACCCATGGTTTAGTTAGACATGTTTTATTTAGTTTTTACATTTTGTGAGATATTTTTGTTATTGATTTCTATTTTATTCCATTTAAGATAAAAGACAATATTTACTATAACTTCAATCCTTTAAATTTATTGAGATTATTTTATGACCAGAATATATTCTGTCATAATACATATCCTATGTGTACTTATACAATTATGTCTATTCTTGCAATTACTAGATTGAATATTCTATAAGTATCAACTAGGTCAAGGTGGTTGTGCTGATCAAGCCTTCTTTATCCTTACTGATTTTCTCTCTTGTCTTATCAATCTAATGATTGAGCATAGAGACAAGTATTAAAATTTATGACTATACACTTCTGTGTTTCTCTCTGTATTTCTATTGGTTTTAGCTCCATACATTTTGAAACTGTCAGAAGCATATACACTTAGGATTGGTATCCTCTTGGTGAATGGACACCTTTAGAAATATGTGTTGCTGGTCAAATTGTTCTCTGAAATTGACTTTGTCTTTCCTTTGCTGATTTCTCATCTCATAGTCTGTGCTGTGAACCATAGCTGTGTTGTTTTATCTGGGCTCTCTGTTCTTTTCTCCTTAACTGGTTGACTTTGTCTGGTCATGTGCATTGCACACCATTGGTTTCTAACTCAGGCATTAAGCTGGAGTACTTTGCTTTCACTCTACCTTCTCTCCCAATCACTACCTGATGTCAGGGTCTTGAGAAAATATTGTTTTACATATTTTGCCCAGTATTTTAGATATTTCAGGTGGAAGGGTCTACAAAAAGAAGTTTGTGGGGAGCTATTAAATTGATTTGATTTATTGTTACGGATCTACACACACATACATATATATATGCACACACATATATATAATCAAACATGTATATATATAAATATATATGTACACATAGCAATAAATCAAATATATATGTAGTTCCAAAGCAATAAATCAAATATATGCATATATGTATATATATACATATACACATACAAGTGTATATTTTCAATTTCTTATGTGGACAGTGTCAGGTTGTATTTTTCTGGGAATTCACAGACTTAAATTTCAAACTTTATTTATATAAGTTGATCGTGATATTTTTTCATCTTTTTAAGTCCTGTGGGATGTCAAATGATTTCAACTCTTGGTTTTTACATTAGCTACTTTTTCTTTATTTATCTTAAATTTCATAATCAGACTTGCATACATTTATCAATTTTGTTGATTTTTTCCAAGAAATCCATTTGCTGCTCATTTCATTAAATGTTTGGTTTGTATATTTTCAATTTCTTTTATTCTCATTATATTTTCCTTATTTTAATGGGATTAATTTTCTTATCCTTTTCTATTTTGGGGGATGGATATGTCAATCATTATTTGTTTTTTCCTAAAAAAATACAGTTGAATACTTTTTAATACAGAAAATATATATTTTGTAATGCTTTCAGTAGCAACCAGCAACACAAACAGTATTAGATACACTAATATTTCTTCATATAAACATGAATAATAAATTTTCAGTATAAATTAGGAATCCAGATAGTCCCATCTCAGTTCAGGACCAGCATTTGCACAAAATGAGTTTCAAGAATCTTTAGTTTCTGAACAGTTTGGTTTCAAAATTTTAACTAACATATTCTATGCATATATTTATTAAATGTATTAAAATCTATATTTAATTAGCTAAACATTCAATGAAGATGTTAAGAGCAATTATGTACTGTCCCCTCTAAAAATGTGAAAAAATAATTTTGAAAGTTATGTCCTTTGACAAAATTTATACAAAAAATAAATATATTGTTAGATTTATAAAGAGAATAGATGACAAAGTAATGATACGAATAAAATGAGAATAAGCAGGCATTAAATGAGAGTTGGAAACTAGTGTTATTTATTTCTTGCAAGTAAAGTTGAGCAGACCTAATATAATAATTCATAGAGAATAATGCATGAATAAAAGCCTGAATATATTAATAACCTTTAAGCAAGAAATATCAATAGTAAAATTAATTCATACTTTTCAATAGAACAAGAAAACAAAACATAATAATCATAGCAAAAAAAGTAAAAGCAAAACAAAACAAAACAAATCCAAATGAATTTGCATGTCTGTGTAGAAAACTTTGAATGCTACTCCCTTTATTATTATGTAGTTTGGGAGAAACTCCCCAACTTATTGCATTGAAATAGGTTAATATTGATACAAAGAATAGGGGGAGCAATAAAAGAAAACTAAAACTCAATCTTATGTAGATATAGATATAAAATTCCTAATTAGAAAACTGTGTTCAACAAGGTATCAAAGAGATAATATTTGGGCTAGGGTTATGGCGCAGTGGTAGCGTGCTTGCCTAGCATGCATGACGCACTGGGTTCGATCCTCAGCACCACATAAAAATAAAATAAAGATATTCTGTCCACCTACAACTAAAAAAATAAATAAATAAATAAAATATAATATTTCTTAAACAAATCGAATTTTCTCAGGAATGTAAATGTGATTTAACATAGAAAACTATCATAGTACTGTGATGTATTTACATTTTTAGAAAGGGTAAAAAGTGGGGGAAAATATGATAATATAGGGAGAAAGAACATTTACCAAAATTCAATACAACCATTTTTATATAAAAAATATTTTAGGAATTAAAATAGGAATTATTTTAACCCATTAAAATATTTACTGAGAACTTGTTTCACACACATTTTTAGCAGAAAATCCATTAGAAAAATTTCTATTAAAAGTCAGGAGTAAGGTAAGGAGCACCACTACTGTCCCTATTACATACTGGAGAGGTTCTGTGCTTTTTTCTGTGCTAGGAGACCAGGATACAGCAACACCAAACTGAAATCACCAGGAAACACCTATCTGTATTTTTATAAGGAAAGGGGAGAGGGTGCACTGAGGCACTATTGGACAGTTTTACAACTATTATGGAACCAAATGTAAAGAAATAGATAGTTATAGATATATAATGAATGCAAAAGAAAAAAGAGAAAAAAGGGAAAACAAAGGGAGAAGCAGCAAATCATGGACAATTGCAATCTGATTCATATTTATAGAATTCAGACACACACACAGAAATGCTTATTTAAGAACACTTATATTTGTTTTATATATGGTAAAGACAGAATCCAGGTAGGAATTATCTGTAGTGGAAGAAGCCATAGAATAGAGATGTGAGCATGCAGATAGTGGGTTTGCAGTTGTTTATTATTTTATGATGTTTTATAACTTTCTTACACATTATATTGTTCCTTCATTCACAGTTTTTGGTCAATAAATTTTTATAAAACCAATAATGTATTCTTACATGTTAAATATTAAAATTCAAGATAATGAAGAAAACATTAAACATTAATATCACGATGAACACATATAATTAGTGAGAGCTGCTGCTTTTTTTTTTTTGTGGTGGGGAGGCTTGAAACCAGAGTCTTGTGCATGCAAGGCAAGCACCCTACCAACTGAGCTACATCCCCAGCCCTAAGAACACTTGTAAGTTTTGTCACATTTGAAGTTATTTTCTTAGCATGCAGTACTCAAGGATTAACTTAATGGATTTGAATATTCATGCTTTTTATGTACATTGCCAAATATTTATCCAATATTTGTGTCAATATTTCTTTCTACTTGAAATATGAAATTCATGCTTCAGCACTGCCTATTTACATGTAACAAAGTATTTTGTTAATTTAATTATCAAAAATAATATTCTAATGTAAAATATTTCTTTGCTGGTCAGCTTGATCATTTTCTATTCA
>PVHX01029650.1:0-16692 GCA_004024805.1 Geosciurus inauris | reverse complement strand
TTTTAAAGGCCGCAAGAGAGAGGACCAAGATTACATGTAAGGGGAGACCAATTTGGATCTCAGTAGATTTTTCGACTCAGACACTAAAAGCCAGGAGATTACGGAATAACATATTCCAAGATCTGAAAGAAAATGGATCCCAACCAAGAATCCTATATCCAGCAAAACTGAGCTTCAGATTTGATGACGAAATAAAAACTTTCCATGATAAACAAAAGTTAAAAGAATTTACTTATAGTGCAAGAAAGCCTGCACTACACAACATTCATGGCAAAATATTCCACGAGGAGGAAATGATAACCAACAATGAAAATTTAAAAAGAGAGGAACTACACAAAGGAAAGACCATTCAAAAGAGAAAACAACTCAAGGTAAAACCCAAAAACAAACCAAAATGACCGGAATTACAAATCATATCTCAATAATAACCCTGAATGTAAATGGCCTAAATGCACCAATTAAAAGACATAGACCGACAGACTGGATTGAAAAAAAAAAGACCCAACAATATACTGTCTTCAAGAGACTCATCTCACAGGAAGCGAAATCCAAAAACTAAAAGTGAAAGGGTGGGAAAAAACATATCACTCACATGGATCCCACAAACAAGCAGGAGTTTCCACCATCATATCAAATAAAGTGGACTTCAAACCAAACATGGTGAAAAGAGATAAAGTCATTTCATACTTCTTAAGGGAATCATACATCAACAAGACATAACAATCATAAATATCTATGCCCCAAATAATGGGGCTTCTACCTATATCAAACAAATCCTTCTCAAATACGAGAATCAAATAGACCACAACACAATAATACTTGGAGACTTTAACACAGCTCTCTCAACATTGGATAGATCTTCCAACCAGAAACTTAGTAAAGAAACCATACACCTCAATGAAACTATCAATACTTTAGACTTAACAGACATGTATAGAGTGTTCCATCCATCAACAAGTGAATACACTTTCTTCTCAGCTGCACATGGATCCTTTTCCAAAAGAGATCATATGTTATGTCACAAAGCCAGTCTTAGCAAATACAAAAAAATAGAGATTCTACCCTGCATCCTATCCGACCACACTGGAATAAAATTACAAATCAATGACAGATCAAAAAACAGAAACTACTCCATCACCTGGAAACTAAATAATATGCTATTGAATGATGCATGAATAACAGAAGACATCAGGGAAGAGAGAAAAAAATTCTTAGAGGCAAATAAAAACTCTGATACAACATATCAAAATCTCTGGGATGCCATGAAGGCAGTGCTAAGAGGAAAGTTCATTGCACTAAACTCATTCATTAGAAAAAGTAAAAGTCAACAAATAAATGAATTGACTCTTCATCTCAAAGCCTTAGAAAAGGAAGAACAAATTAACACCAAAAGAAGTAGAAGACAGGAAATAAAATCAGGGCTGAAATCAATGAAATTGAAACAAAAGAAACAATTCAAAAAATTGACAAAACAAAAAGCTGGTTCTTTGAAAAAATAAACAAAATTGACAAACCCTTAGCCACCCTAACGAAAAGGAGGAGGGAGAAAACCCAAATTACTAAAATTTGTGATGAAAAAGGAAATATCACTACAGACACTACTGAAATACACAGGATAATTAGAAACTATTTTGAAAATTTATACTCCAGTAAAATAGAAAACCCTGAAGACACTGACAAATTTCTAGAGGCACATGACCTTCCCAAACTGAACCAAGAGGACATACACAACTTAAACAGATCAATTTCAAGCAAGAAAATAGAAGATGCCATCAAGACACTGCCAACCAGGAAAAGCCCAGGTCCAGATGGATTCCCAGCTAAGTTCTACAAGACCTTCAAAGAAGAACTAATACCAATTCTCCTCAAACTATTTCATGAAATAGAAAAGGAGGGAACCCTTCCAAACTCATTCTATGAGGCAAGTATCACCCTGATTCCAAAACCAGACAGAGTTACATCAAAGAAAGAAAATTTCAGACCAATATCCCTGATGAACAAAGATGCAAAAATTCTCAATAAAATTCTGGCAAATCGCATATAAAAACATATCAAAAAAATAGTGCACCATGATCAAGTGGGGTTCATCCCAGGGATGCAAGATTGGTTCAACATACGGAAATCAATTAACATAATCCATCACATCAACAAACTTAAAGATAAGAATCATATGATTTTATCAATAGATGCAGAGAAGTCATTTGACAAAATACAACATCCTTTTATGCTCAAAACACTAGAAAAACTTGGGATAGTAGGAACATTCCTCAACTTTTTAAAAGCTATCTATGCTAAACCCAAGGCCAACATCATCCTAAATGGAGAAAAATTGGAATCATTCCCTCTGAAAACGGTAACTAGACAGGGATGCCCTCTCTCACCACTGCTATTCAACACAGTCCTTGAAACACTAGCCAGAGTAATTAGACAGAAGAAAGAAATTAAAGGGCTACGAATCGGAAAAGAAGAACTCAAACTATCATTATTTGCGGACGACATGATTCTATACTTAGAGGATCCAAAAAATTCTACCAGAAAACTTTTAGAACTAATAAATGATTTCAGCAAAGTAGCAGGATATAAAATCAACACCCACAAGTCAATTGCATTTCTATACATCAGTGATAAGCCCTCTGAAAGAGAAATTAGGAAAAATATCCCATTCACAATAGCCTCAAAAAAAAAAAAAATACTTGGGAATCATTTTAACAAAAGAGGTGAAAGACCTCTACAATGCAAACTACAGGACACTGAAGAAAGAAATTGAAGAAGACCTTAGAAGATGGAATAATCTCCCATGCTCCTGGATAGACAAAATCAATATTGTCAAAATGGCCATACCTCCCAAAAGCGCTATATAGATTAAATGCAATCCCAATTAAAATCCCAATGTCATTCCTTATAGAAATAGAAAAGGCAATCATGAAATTCATTTGGAAGAATAAGAGACCCAGAATAGCCAAAGCAATCCTTAGCAAGAAGAGTAAAGCAGGAGGCATCACAATACCTGACCTCAGATTATACTACAAAGCTATAGTAACAAAAACAGCATGGTACTGGCACCAAAATAGACATGCAGACCAATGGTATATAGAATAGAAGACACAGAGACAAACCCACTTACATACAGTTACCTTATACTAGATAAAGGAGCCAAACACATACACTGGAGAAAAGAGCCTGTTCAACAAATGGTGCTGGGAAAACTGAAAATCCATATGCAGCAAAATGAAACTAAGCCCCTATCTCTCACCATGCACAAAATTCAACTCAAAGTGGATCAAGGACCTGGGAATCAGATCAGAGACCCAATGCCTAATAGAAGAAAAAATAGGCCCAAATCTCATCATGTCAGTTTAGGACCATACTTCCTTAACAAGACTCCTATAGCACAAGAAGTAAAATCAAGAATTAACAAATGAGATGGATTCAAACTAAAAAGCTTCTTCTCAGCAAAAGAAATAATCAATGAAGTGAACGGAGAGCTGACATTCTGGGAACAAATCTTTGCCACACACACATCCGATAGAGCACTCATCTCCAGGATATATAAAGAAGTCAAAAAACTTATCACCAAAAAAACTAACAACCCAATCAATAAATGGGCCAAAGAGCTGAACACAAACTTCACAGATGAAGATATATAATCAATCAACGGACATATGAAAAAATGTTCCACATCTCTAGCAATCAGAGAAATGCAAATCAAAACTACCCTAAGATTTCATCTCACGCCAGTCAGAATGGCAATTATCAAGAATACAAACAAAAATAAGTGTTGGTGAGGTTGTGGGGGAAAAGGCATGCTCATACATTGCTGATGGAACTGCAAATTGGTGCAACCAATCTGGAAAGCAATATGGAGATTCCTTAGAAAACTTGGAATGGAGCCACCATTTGAGCCTGCTATCCCTCTCCTTGGTCTATACCCAGAAGACTTAAAAACAGCATACTACAGTGACACAGCCACTTCAATGTTTATAGCAGCTCAATTCACAATAGCTAAACTGTGGAACCAACCTAGATGCCCTTCGATCGATGAATGGATAAAGAAGCTGTGGTATATATACACAATGGAATATTACTCAGCAATAAAAGAGAATGAAATTATGGCATTTACATGTAAATGGATGGAGTTGGAGAATATCATGCTAAGTGAAGTAAGCCAATCTCAGAAAACCAAATCCCGAATGTACTCGTTGATAAGTGGATGCTGATCCATAATGTGGGGAAGGACATGGGAACAATGGTGGAACTCTGTTCACAGGGGTGTAAGGGGGGAGGGGGCATTGGGACAGTTAAGGTGGTGGAATATGATGGTCATCATAGTCCTAACTTTATGTATGACTGCATGTATGCTGTGATTCTATACAATTTACAACCAGAAAATTGATATGTTATCCTCTATCTATGTACAATGAATCAAATTGCACTCTGTTATCATGTAAGCCTAAATAAATAAATATGGAAAAATAATAACATAATGCTAAAAAAAATAGACTACTTTTAGCGCAGTTTTAAGTTCATAATAAAATGGAGTAGAAGGTACAGAGATTTCCTATATGCACAGCCTACTCCACTATCATCATGGTACACAATGGTACATTTGTTATAATAAACGAAGCTACATGGCCACATGATTGTCACCCAGAGTCCATAGCTACATGAGAGTTCACTCTTGGTTGTATACATTCTATGGTGTTAGAAAAATATATAATGACATGTGTGCCATTAAAGTGTCATACCGAGTATTTTCACTACTCCAAAAATTGTCTGTTCTGTACCTATTCATCCCTTTCTACCCCCTAATTCCTAGCAAGCACTGGTATTTTTAGTCTCCATAGTTTTGCCTTTTTTAGAATGTTATGTATTTAGAGTCATATAGTATGTAACCTCTTCAGATTGGCTTCTTTTACTTAGTAATATGCATTTAAGATTTCTCCATTCTTTTCATGACTTAATAGTCCATTTCTATTTAGCAATGAATAATATTTCATAGTCTCTATGTAACTCAGTTTATCCATGCACCTACATATCTTGGTTGCTTTCAAGTTTTGGTAATTGTAAATAAAGTTGTTATAAATATCCATGTACAGGTTTTTGTATGAACATATGTTATCAACTCATCTGCATAAGTACAAAGGAGCACAATTGCTAACTCAAACAGAAAGAGTATGTTTAGTTTTGTAAGAAACGGTCGCATAATCTTCCAAAGTGGCTATACCATTTTGCATTCCCACTCAGCAATGAATGAGCATTCCAGTTGCTCTGCATCCTTACCAGCATTTGGTATTGTCATTTTTTATATTAGCCATTCTCATTGGTGTGTAATGGTGTCTCATTGTAACTTTAATTTGAATTCCCTAATGGCTAATGATGTGAAACATCTTCCCATGTACTTATTTACCATCTCTGTATCTTCAGTGAATTGCCTGTACATGTCTTTTGCCCATGTTCTAATGGCATTAGTTACTTTTGTACTGCCGGGATTTATTTTATATACTAGTCCTTTGTCAAATAAATGATTTGCAAATATTAAAAAAAAGATATCAATCAGATTTGAATTAAAAGGTTCTCATCCATTTTTTTATTCATTCACTCATTTAACAAACAGGTACTCACAACCTGCAATAACAACAGGCAACCTTGACAATGAAACATCAAAATTATTAAAACCCATTCCCTACATTCATAAAAGCATATCATATTGCAGAGGCAGAGGAATCACTGCAAACTTGAAACTCATGCTGTCTGATGTGCCACACACTGTCCAGCAACATGTATAAAAATGTGGCAGGCTAACTTGTGAGTCTCCAAGTAGGAGACAATCTTTGCCTCTTCACAGTTCTTGAAAACTAGAAATAATTTGTTTCTCTCTCTTCAGGAAAGGAAGGAGAAAAAACCAGAAAGATCTTCCATTTCTGCCACAATACAAGAGTAGTCAATAGGAGGGGAGCAGGAAAAAGAAGGGGTAACCTAGCAGACACAAATAGTCTGTAATTATAAATCCATTATAAATCTGGATATTAGCTAAGCTGATACTAGAAGACAAGCTCCAAACTAGATGCAGGTAGGCTCTGGAATGCTAATAGCATGTTCTTAGGCAATAAAATAACTCCTCTCTCCTTTTTTGAGGAAGGGGTAAAAACATCAAAGATTTGGGTTGAGGAGTAAAGATAGACTAATAAAAATTGATCTGCTTTTTGATTCGCAAAGCTCTTTTATCAAAATGTCAGCAAGAAAAAAGTCAGTTTAGATAGATCAAAAGATGCAAAGAAAACAAAACAATTTTGATCCAAACCACTGGAGAAAACATTATTTATCAAGTTCTTGTTAAGTGTTTCTGGAATATACAACCATTTCCTACAAGCATTTTGAAATTAGTGTATCTTCCAAAATTAGTATCACAGTAAAGAAAAAAGCATTCCTCTGCTCTGTTGCTTCCCATGACAAAAACAAGGTAATGAAAACAAAGTGCATGCAGGTGGAAGAATTATTCTTATTGTGATCACTCCAAAGATGCAACAACATTATTTTAATTTAGAAAGCAAAGTTAGGTAAGAATTATTATTTGTAGGCAGGCCTTAAGTGATTGCCATTGAGAAACTAATACAGTGAGTCTAGCAATGCAACGGATGAGGAGCGAACAGAACAACAGAAAGGACCACTGCAACAAGGCAGATCATCTCTGAAAATATGGGCTTCATGCTTTATGTGCTTTAAGTAAAGCTTCAGTAAATGATATCTATCTTATGCATGCCTAATTCTTAGTTATTTCTCCATATATTCCAAGGACATTTACAGTGCCCAGTTTACTAAGGCACTTGTTTCTGGAGCTTAATTTATGCACCATAAAAATCTCCACCATGTTGGCTTTATTAGAATTGTAACAAAATAGCACTTTGTTTTCAGTCATTTATTATGCCAAATAACAACTAGCAGATTCGCAGCCCAACAGTATATCAAGACCGTCTGTCACCTCTATCCTAACAGCCAGCAGGCAAGCTAAAAGAAGAAACCGAAACAGTAACAGCCTTCTGGGGGGGAAATAACTAGAGATTAATGATCACTCCCTTAATAGAGACACATTTTTTTCGTCCATGGCAAAAAATCTTGGCTTGAAAACTTTTTTTTTTGACTCAGTTTATTAAAACTAAAATATAGATGGTTCCTAATCATGACGAGTTGAGGAAGAACTACATTGTTTACTCTGATTCTAGGAAGAAAGTACTGTGCACAATGCCAAAAGAGGCTCATTTAAAGTAAATGAAAACAAGCACTACCATGTGAAAGATACTGCAGAGGATGCAGAAGCTTCAAGTGTTAGTTGATTTCAAAAGAAATTTTCTTACTGCATACTTCATTATATCATCTATGCACATACCAGAAGCCTATGCACTAATTCTTCTTAACCTTCTTTCTTCCTTTCTGCAGGGAGAGGTAGCAGAAGGGAATCATTTAAACAGACATCTTTATCCATCTTTGTGCTGCTATAACAAAACACCTGAGACCAGGTCATTTATAAAGAACACAAAAATGTGCTTCTCATGGTACTGGAGGTCGGTAAGTCCAGTAACCAAATGCTAACATTTGGTGTCTGCTTAAGGCATTCTTAAAGCATCCTTGCATGGCAAGAGGGATAAATGCTGTGTCCTCTCTTGGCACAAGAGTAGAAGAGCAAGCCAGAGCAGAAGACAAGTTAGCAGAACAGTATGACAAGTCTATTTTTTAAAAGTTTCAATTCCTTTAATGAAGGAGAAGCCCTAATGGTGTGATTACCTCTTAAAGGCCCCACATCTTAATATTACAATGGTCAACACCTGAATTTTGAGAGGGACACATTCAAACCACAGCAGAGCCCAGTAATCAAAAGGGTCAAGGAACCCTCACATCCCAACAGCAACAGCAGTAATTGGGGCAAATCTCAGGCATCACCGATAGCCCAAAGGCATGGAAATGGTATACAGAAACTGCGAAGTTTTCTAAACTGACAAATAGTAGCTTTATCTATTAAATATCATTCACGATGTTACAAACACCCCATAATATATTCTAATATGTCCATATAAACAGAAGAGACAGGCAAAAAAGAATGCTCATGAACGTTTTTTTGTGGGGAAGGTCTATTTGTTTTTGCTACATTGGAGATTGAAGCCAGGGCCTTATAGATGCTAGGCAAGCACTCTACCATTGAGCCACATCCCCCGCCCTTTAAAAAGTCTTGAGACAGGGTTTTACCAAGTTGCCAACACTTGGCCTCAAACTTGTGATCCTCCCTACCTCAGCCTCCCAAATTGCTGGGATTATAGATGTGTGCCATCATACCCAGCTCAGAGGAGATTTTATCATAAAAAGATAAAATAATACTGGATAGAGAACTCTACCCATTAAAATCTTAATAATTTCATATAATAACTCCACATGAAAAAATCTACTTATAAATGGAATTTAAAATATTTTTGACAGTTAATTTCTACTATCCTGCCTTGATGTGGTTTAATTATATCATCAAATCATGAACTGCGCTTAATCTATCCTATACCTTACAGTGTCCGGTACAATGCTATACATGCATTGCTATTTAGTCAGCATTTGGCTGTGCTATGAACTGGACTTGTGATATCAGTACAGGGTTTTGCACTTCTCAGTCCATCCTAGACATTTAAAATGCCCCACCAACTAACTGTGCCATAATTAAAAAAAAAAAAAAAAATCTTCTTTCTAATGCTATACTTGAAATAAATGAAACATGTCACCTTTTCTTTCTACAACAGGTCCTAGGTTCAGAAAGAGGTCTTATTTTTCAGTAGCTACCTCAGATATGACCTGGCCATCTTTCTATTATAATTTATCAAGTGGAAATAATAATAGCTAACATCAACTATGCTCTTCCCATATACACAAACTGTGCTGGCCACTTTAAGTTTCTAATCATCACAAGACTACTACTAAACAGACATGTTACTGGCTACAGATAACAGATGGACACTCAGAAAAGTTAACTATCAAACAGCCTGCCAGTAATAGCTCCCCACACTCAACACGTCTTATTGCCATGGTTTTGCTCATTCAGCTCTCTTTGATTACAATGCTTCCCCCCTTTCTACTAACTCCTCTGCCCATTTCTTACTCCACAATTTCTTCAGGACATCATTTCTACTAGGGAGCCAGTAGAGCTTCCAAAGCTTTAGAACACTGGTTGAATCAATTATTAATCCGTTACCTTAAAAGTTTAATGTCCTAGAAGCCAGCAAGTATCTATCACAGTCCCTGGTTTTCAGCAATTGCTGTGGGAAAGATAGAAAAGAAAAGTAGAAAAGAGAAAAACAGGAAGGCACAGGAATGGTGGAAAGACAAATGAAAGAAAAATCTTGGCTCCTTTCTCACAATATAGATTTAAAATAGTCTTATAAGAGTACCCTTACAAATAAACTTTGAAGTTAACTGATCTAGCTTTAATAGCATTAGCAAGTTCTTACAATACTGGGGGGAAATAAGCTACTAAAAAAGAAAATCTCAACAGAATCTAGAATCAACTCTAAGGAACAAAACATAATCTGTATTAGCCAGATCTTAATTAAAACCAACCTATGTTTACTATTAAGGGAGCTTCAAAATTACACAGCTGAGCTAGAATAGAATCTAGCCAGTCTTATTTCTAAAAAAGTATAAAATGTACAAGACAGCAAAATATATCCTTAAAGATTTCATTTCATATTTAAAATAAATGTCCTAAATTATTTTTTAATTATTTTAGTTATATATTCAGTCTTCTCTAACACCATTTCCCTGGAGGTCAACTTTCTAAACACCAAATAGCCAATAAAATTGGTCCAAACAAGTCTTCCCACCACAGCAGGAGGTCAACAACCTTCTTTTACTGCCTTAGTTTCTGCTCACCCCAGCTGCACTCTCTCCTGCACATCTATTGCCCCATCACTCATGACCCCTCACCATTACTAACAAAATCTGTATCCTTTACTGCAATGATCCTGTCAAACAGAAAAGCATTGCTGGCCCTCTCCATTCATGTTTAAGCCTAAAGACAACATTCTCATTCTACATTCTGTGTACATACAGCAGGTACCCTAAAATTTTTTCCAGTGCTGTCAATTACACCAACATTCCTCAGTTACAGAAAGCAAACTACACACAAATGACAATTGGCAGCAGGATAGAGAAGAAAACGTGACCTGGCAAAGCAGACAGGTGTAACTACACAACCTGGAAAGTCATTTAATTCCTTTGTGAAATTTTAGAATTGCCATCTACATTTTCTGTCATGGTAAAAAAATGAGAACTTAGCTGGGCATGGCAGCTACTCAGGAAGCTGGGGCAGGAAGGTCACATGAGCACAAGGGACCAGCTTAGACAACCTATCAAGACCCCACCTCAAAAATAAAACAGTTCAAAATGAAAAACGTATGAAGTATTCAATATTTAGTTCAATGCCAAATAAATAGAGTCTGAATAAGACTGTTAGACAAATTCCATGTAATCTGTAGTCCAATACATTTCTACTGGTTTCAATCCTCAATTTAGCTTGGCAAATTTTATTCCTTTTCCAAGGAGACAATAAAGGAAGAAAATGACAATCAAGATGAAGACAACAGACGACAAATAACAAAGCCAAATCTTTTGTGTGTATGGTCTGGTATATATGAAGACATTTCTAAAACAGGAGCAATAGAAACATTTGAACAAAGTCAGCAGTGTCTAAAAACAGCACTTAGAATCGCACAGAGAATACACTAATTTATTGGTGTAAATCATTATTTCCCACCCTGCATATGGTTTGTGTGGTTTCTTTTTCAGGTCTATTCCAAAAGATAGGAAATAAAGGAAAAAAGCAGCCGGAGAGTAATGACTATAATACAACAGTAAAATATAAAATACAACAGTAAAATATAAAATGCAACAGCAAAGTCTAAAACAGAAAGCTGATTGAGATTGTGGATGCTGACTCACGTTCAAAATAAACTGCTTTAAAAACATGGTAATCAAAAGGATATTAACTTAAGCACAAGTATTGATTTTAAAAATTCAAATGCAGATAATAAATGAGGCTGAGAAAACTAAGTGAGCAGGAAAAAAAAAGCAGCCTATTTCTAGTTCAGCTGAAGAACCAATAAACTCAACTCTATTGTTTGTATACAGTACTAGGCAATGTACAAGAATACAAAATTCCTTGATCAGCGTCTCAAACTCCTATCAACTGTTCCAAAACATTCCTCACATTTGATAAATACATCATAATATTTCAAACTTAGTTTAAAAAAAATCATGCAGATCTCTTTTTTCCTGTACTTTTTAATTTTATTGGTCCTTTTTAGTTATACATGACAGCTGAATCCATTTTGATATAATTATACAAACATGTGATATATCTTATATCCCAGTTACTTTCCTTTGTCTTCTCATTCTCTTCCCTTGCTCCCTCCTCAAGATTTTTCTAGTGTGGTGTGAATGTAGTCTTAGAAAGCAATTTCACATCATTACACCAAGATATTATCAATTACTACCTAAAGTACAAAGCTAGGCAGGCAATGGTCTATCATTTAGAGCCAATAATTTATGTTTATGCTCATAGAACATTCAATAATACTTTTTCAGTGTCAGTCAATCAGGTAAACTTTACATAGCTTCAAAATACACTATTTTCTAAGAATAAATCTTACAAATAAATTCTAGATAAGTCATAGCCAACAAAACTATCAAATTAAATCTCCTTTTTCATTTATTAAATACTTGTGAAATTTGAACAAGCTATCACACACTGTACCAGGACCTGAACACACACTGATCAGTAAGGCATTATAAGGCAGATAAATAAAGGATTCTGTGTGACAGGAAATACTTTTAAAAAATTAAGTTAAAAGCCAGAGACAGTGTGTGATATTTGAGAACATGGTGCAAATCAACAGGGGGAGGGGATAAAAAAAGTACCAGAAGTGAGGGAGAGGCAGCATAGAAGATGGGGTAGACACAGGGGTCAGATGGAGGTAGGGGGACACAGTGAGGGAGACATGGGTGGAGGGGGCTACTGGGGGAGAAAGACATTAAAGCAGGAGCCGGAGGGAGGGAGATGAAAGGGGGGAAGGTAGGGACAAGGTTGGGGACATGTCAGGGTAGACACAGTACGGGGAAGACACAGGGTGAGAGTGGACACTTGATAAAGACACAGGGAATGGAAGAATACATGGGGGAAAATATGTGTAAGCAATATAGAGAAATCATAACTGAAAAGTGATAACTATTTATTAATATTAGAATCAAAGATGAATTCAAATAATGAGACACTTCTAATTGTTTCCAAAATAGTAAAAACATGTTCATATTCAGTGATGGTGTGACTAAATGAACACTGAAATTAAAAACTACTGGACAATGATCAATATGACCTCTCAATTTAAGAGGATGATTTGGCAAAATATAGCAAAAAAATTAAAATATACCATATTCTCCGTCAGCTCATTAAAAAAAACGCAGAAAAACTACAAACCAATTTCACTCGTGACAACAAAAGTAACAATCTCTAACAAAATGCTTATTAGCAAATAAAATCTTGCAATATAAAGAAAAACAAATCATGACTAAGTGAGGTTTTTCAAAGGAAACTAAATTGGTTCAATTTCAGGGAGAGAAAAAGAAATGTACCTTACCAACAGACTCAAAACCACATGATCGCCTTAATAGTTGTAGAAAAGACAACTGAAAAATTCTTTATTTTTTTAAAAAAAACACTAAACAAGCTAGGAATAGAATGGAACTTTCACCAACGTGATAAAAGCATTTATCAAGATACTGGAGGCTACATCAAGTGTCATGGCAGATAACTGAATGCTTCCCCATTCCCCTCACCCTGAGATCAGGAACAACATATTGATATTAACTCTTACTACTATTCTTGAGAGCATGTTCAGTGTAATAAAGCAAGAAAATGAAATAAAAGGCATACAGATGGTAAAGAAAGTAAATCATGGTGTTTGCAAATAAAGATGGTTTAATTAGCTACAGAGAAAATCCCAGAGAACTTCCAAAGAAGAAACAACAGGTCAGTTTAAAATAATTAGTAAACAAAAACAAGTTGTACTTCTGTATACTGGCAAGAAGAATTAGAAACTGAAATTTTAAGACATATTACTTATAATATTAAAAATATAAAATAGTAACAGATGAATCCAAAACAATGTGCATGATATGTGTATGCTAAAAGGCATTAAAGACGACCTAAAGAAACAAAGATATACCACATTTATGAGATTAAAAGACATGCTATTAAATGTTTCCTCCAAATAGATTTATACAGTCAATGTAATCCCAAAAAAGACAAAACCAGCTTTTTGTACTAATCAACTAGCTGATTCAAAAACTAATGAATATGCAATGACCTAAAATTAAAAACAGTCCAAAGTTTTCGGGAAAAAGAAAAATATCAAATTGAAAAATACACTAAGACTTACTATAAGGTTACTCTAATCAAGACAGGTATTATTGGTGAAGGCACACACACAGAACAGAACTGAGTCCACAAAGAAACCCACACATACAGTCAACTAACAGTCAAACTAATTCAATGTAAAATGCATAGTCTTTTCAACAAATTGGTAGTGGGCCAATCACATACCTGTAAGTAAAAAAGTGAACCTTGACGCTTACCTAGCACCACAACCAAAAATTAAGTTTAAGCAGATCCTAATCATCAATACAAATGCTAAAAAGGTCAACCTTCTACCAGAAAACGTTAGGGAAAAACTTCATGGCCTTGGATTAACCACAGACTTATCAGATATGGCACATTTATAAATTATAAAAGTAATAAATACTTCAAAAATTTAATATGTCTGCTTTTGCAAGACACGAGTGAAAGAAGCCATAGATGGGAGAAAATATTAGCAAAACACATTTCTTAAGGGTTATATGTCCAGAATATAGAAAGAACTCTTAAAAGTCAAGAAGGCAAGAAACACAATTTTCAAAAGCAGAAAAGACATTTCACCAAAAAAGACATCTGTATGGCAAATAAACACATGAAAAGAGGCTCACCGCTAATCATTAGAGAACTGAAAATTAAACCTATAACACCACTCAGCTACATACATAGCAGGAATAGCTACAAAGACTGACAATACCATGCGCAGGTAAACTCCCATACACAGATAGCAGGAACACAAACTGAAAAGGCCCATTTTGTAAGCAACTAGGGAGCATCTCAAACTTCAACATAGCACTTACCCAGGATCCCAGTGAACCCACTGTTAGATATAAACTGCAGAGAAATGAAAAAAGTTATCTTCACAAAAACTTGCATGTGAATATTTGTAGTTCTATTTGTGACCAAAAATTAGAAACAACCAATTTATTAAAGAAAGAAAACTAGATGCATCCAAACAATTAAACTAAATCAGCAATTAAAGGAACAAACCACTGATACATCCAATAACCACAGACTAAACAAAAGAAGCCAGGCGCAAAAGGCATAGGGCTATACATATTGTGAGAGTCTATTCATGTAATTCTAAAAAATTCAACACTATAGAGTAAGATCTCAGATCAGGGATTGAGGGTGAAGTGAAGTTATTGACTGCACAGGGGTTGAAGGAAGGACCTGCACAATGAAAACTAAAGAAAGAAATTGAGGAAGACCCTACAAGATGAAAAGACCTCCCACATTCTTGGATAGGCCAAATAAATTGTCAAAATGGCTCTACTACCAAAAGTGCTACACAGATTCAATGCAATTCCGATCAAAATTCCAATGATGTTCTTCATAGAAATAGAAAATGTAGTCATGAAATTCATTTACAAAAATAAGAGGCCCAGAATAGCTAAAGTAATCCGTAACAAGAAAAGCAAAGCAGGAAGCATCACAATACCAGAACTTAAATTATATTACAGAAATATAGGCACAAAAACAGCATGGTATTGTCATCAAAAGAGGCATAAAGACTAATGGAATAGAAGACACATAGACAAACCCACAAATAGTTATCTCATATTTAACAAAAGTGCCTGCCAAAAGCATACATAGGAGAAAAGATAGCCTTTTAAATAAATGGTGCTGAGAAAACTGGAAATCCATATATAGTAGAATTTAACTCCTATCTCTCACCCTGCACAAAACTCAACTCAAAGGGGATCAAAGACCACTTTTTTAAGCTGGGTGCAGTGGCATATGCCTGTAATCCCAGCACTTTGGGAGGCTGAGACAGGAGAATCTCAAGTTCTAAGCCAGCCTCAGCAATGGCAAGGTGCTAAGCAACTCAATGAGACCCTGTCTCTAAATAAAACACAAAATAGGGCTGGGAACTGGGTCGGCAGTCGAGTACTCCTGAGTTCAATCCCTGGAAAAAAAAAAAAAAAAAAAAAAAAGATCTAAAGATCACTTCTTTAGACCAGAAACCCTGCACCTGGTAGAAGAAAACGTAGGCCCAACACTCCAACATACCAGCTCAGGAACCAACTTCCTCAACAAGATTTCTAAAGCACAAGCACTAAAATCAAGAATCGATAAATGAGATGGTATCAAACTAAAAGGCTTCTTCACAGCAAAAGAAACAATCAAAAATATGGAGAGAGTGCCTACAGAATGGGAGAAAATATTTGCCACCTGCTCCTCATATAGGGCATTAATATCCAGCATATACAAAGAACTCAAAGAACTTAACACCAAAAACACAATCCAATCAATAAAAGGGCAAATAACTAAACAGGCACTTCTCCAAAGAAGAAATATGATCATCAAGTATATATTTTTAAAAAACTATCTTCAACATCTCTAGCAATTAGAGAAATTCAAATTAGAACTACACTGAGATTTCGTCTCACTCCATTCAGAATGGCAATTATCAAGAATACAAGTAATAAATGATGAAGATTGGGGGGATACATTCATACATTCTTGGTAGGACTGCAAACTGATACATCCTCTGGAAAGCAATATGGACATTCCTAAAAAACTAGGAATGGAGCCACCATTTGGCCCAGTTATCCCACTCCTTGGTACATAACCAAAGAATTTAAAATCAGCATATTATAGTGGCTCAGCTGCATGAATATTTATAGCAGCACAATTCACAATAGCTAAGCTATGGAGCCAACCTAGCTGCCCTTCAACAGATGAATGGATAAAGAAGATGTGATGTGTGTGTGTGTGTGTGTGTGTGTGTGTACACGTACACACACGGGAATATTATTACTCAGCCATAAAGAAGAAAGACTTTATGACATTTGCTGGTAAATGGATGGATCTGGAGATCATCACGCTAAGTGAAAATAAGCCAATCGCAAAAAAACCAAAGGTCAAATGTTTTTTCTATGTGGAAGCTAACCCACAATAAGGAGTGGAGTAGAGAACAGAAGTTCAGTGGAGTAGCCAAAGGGGAATGAGGTGGGGGAGGGGGAGGAAAAAAAGACAGTAGAATCAATCTGACAAATTCCTTATATACGTATATGAATGTACCACAGTGAATCTCACCACCATGTACATCCACAAGAAATTAATTTTAAAAAATAACTATGGGTAAATGGCAGAAAGATTGGCAAAACAAAAGGAGCAAGGGGTGGGGAAAGGGAAGGGGCAGGAGAAGCACTGTGGACTGAATTAGAATAAGACAGCCTATTCTTTTATAATTATGTCAAAATAGATTCTACTGCCATGCTTTTGGTTTTGGGGGAATTAGCTTACTTCAC
>PVHX01029649.1:0-16693 GCA_004024805.1 Geosciurus inauris | reverse complement strand
TCCCAGCACTCAGGGAGGCTGAGACAGGAGAATCGCGAGTTCAAAGCCAGCCTCAGCAATGGCGAGGCACTAAGCAACTCAGTGAGACCCTGTCTCTACATAAAACACAAAATAGGGCTGGGGATGTGGCTCAGTGGTCGAGTGCCCCTGAGTTCAATCCCCGGTACCAAAAAAACAGAACAAAAAAAAAAAAAAAAAAGAAAGTGTAGCCCTTTACTGTAGTTTTGCTTTTTAAACTGGATTCTCTGATCTTCCACCATCAAGTACACAACTACAATACTCACTCATCCAAAGTGTATACACTGGAGTAACTAATTAAAGGGTGTTCTTCAGTTGTAAGGAAATGAACTTTTCATCAAGTAACTTCAAGAGTTTATCCTCTGACAAGTGGGCCAGTTAGCACATGGGCACCAAAAGGGTCAACAGAAGTCAGCTTCAGGAAGGTCCAAGTGACTGTCAGCAAATTTCTACAGCATGCCATCAAAGGTGTTAACAACTACGTACTTACTTATCAGTTTAAGAACAAAATTTTCTAAGTGCTAAAATCTGAACAGAATGAATTCCAGAAGGAATGAAAAAAAGAGAAGTAACATTTACAGAAATTATGAAGATAAATTTACCACAATCAACGAAAAAGATGAAAAATCACAGATGCAAAGATAGAAGATTGGGGTGGGGGGAGTAAAGGAAAAGCCCATGCCTAGAGATACAGTAAAATTTATGAATGAAGAGAAAAATTTAGGCTGGGCACGGTGGCGCACACCTGTAATCCCAGCACTTAGGGAGGCTGAGACAGGAGAATCACGAGATCAAAGTCAGCCTAAGCAACGGCGAGGCGCTAAGCAACTCAGTGAGACCCTGTCTCTATATAAAACACAAAATAGGACTGGGGATGTGGCTCAGTGGTCGAGTACCCCTGAGTTCAATCCCCAGTAGCAAAAAAAAAAAGAGAAAGAGAAAAATTTATATAAGCTTCGAAAGAGACTAAATTCCTACAAAAGAAAAAGTGAATTTAACTTCAAGAGTAATACTGTGTGCAAGATAACAGAGCCAGGAAAGGTGGTGCAAACCTGTGATCACAGCTACTCACGAGGCTGAAGCAGGAGGATCACAAGTTCAAAGCCAGCCTCAGCAACTTAGTGATATTCTGTCTCAAAAAATAAAAAGGGCTGTGGATATAGCTCAGGGTAGAGCACTCCTGGGTTCAATCCCCAGTACCAAAAATATTAAAAATTAAAAAAAAAAAACATTGCTCAGACTCATTAGTAACCAAAGAAAAGCAATCAAAAAGCCAGATAATGCAAGTATCCACAGGAATGTGAGAGATACAAGAACTCTCATCCAGCCAGGCTCAGTGGCACACGTCTGTAATCCCAGCATCTCAGGAAGCTGAGGCAGGAGGATCGCAAGTTCAAAGCCAGCCTCAGCACTACAAGGCGCTGAACAACTCAGTGAGACCTGTCTCTAAATAAAATACAAAATAGGGCTGGGGATGTGGCTCAGTGGTCAAGTGCCCCTGAGTACAATCCCCAGTATCAAAACAAAAAACTCACCCACTAGTCCTAAGAATGGAGACTAAAGCAGCAAATCCAGAGATAATATTTAAGTACATGTAGTCTCTATTTCATTCCTGGATAGCTATCTCAGAGAAATTCTCATACTAAATTCACAAGAGACACTGTATAAGGGTATTAAATAGCAATATTTGCAGTAGCAGGGAGTTGGAAGCAATCCAGGTAACCATCACTTGAATGTGTGTAGTTAAAATGCAACAGATGTACTCTAGGCATTAATTAGTACATACTAGGCAGTAATTAGATGGAGTGACTATATGTACACATAGCCACTAAATGGATGAAAAATAAAACTTCTTCTAGAACTAAGTATGACCTATGTAAACTTGAAATACATGACATAAACCAATACAGTGGCCAGGTTACCTGTCATCCAAATATGTTAAACAAAGCATTTACAGCACTAATCATTCTTTTGAGATAACAAGTGCATGCTGTGATTGGGCCAGTCAAATCAGAACCATTCTTGGCTAACAGGGACATATGATCACCTTACCTATTAACCACTATTTTCTATAACCTAGGAAGACAAATCTTCTTGAAGAAGATAAACTCAATTTGTTATTTTGCTTTTAACTATGCTGAATGCTTAGACATCAGATTACCAGTGAAATATAAACCACAGATATTCTAAATCCCTAATATAAATTATTTATGGTTATGATCATTCCTCAAGATGGATATTTACAAATTAATTGCATTATATTCATTAGTAAAATTCTGTAACATGACTCAGTGTCTTTCGTTACCATCTCAACCTTTCAACATGAGATTTCTTACTGGAAAAATTCTTCAGTATATAATGTTTGTACTTAAAAAGAGTTAAAAATTCAAAGAGTAATCATTCCACTAAGTTGTAAAATAGGGAACAGTTTTACACTATACTTTTTCCCCCTAGTACTGGGGATCAAACCCAGGGGCATTTTACCACTGAGCTACACCTTCAGCGCTTTTTATTTTGAGACAGGGTCTTGCTAAGTTGCTGAGGCTGGCATTGAACTTGCAATCCTCCTACCTTAACCTCTAGAATCACTGGGATTATAGGTACACACAACTTTGCCCAGCTAGACTATTCTTTCTATATACCTTTTCAAACATCAATTTTATTCTATAATTGATTTATCTTCACCACTTTAGGAGGAAAGTTGCCTAAAGTTTCTAAGTAATATATCAAATGAAAATTTTAATCTAAAAAGTTTAATTTTCCTCTATTTTTCTGAAATTACTTAGTTCCTACCAAAAAACAAAATACAATGGCTGACAAATAGACAAGTTTTTAAAATAATTTCTAAATTCAAGTCCAAAACTTTCAGACTGCATCAATCATTCTCTTCCAAATACTCGAACCACAAAACCAGATCATAGTTAAGTCACTAACCATAGAATGTGCAAAGAAGTTGGCTGGCACATAGTAATTCCCTCTAACCATAGGTTTCTGTACAATCTCTACAATAACATCCTTTTATTTCTTCACCTAATTCTAAATGTGCCACAAAATGAGGTGTTAAAGACCTTAAAGGTCTAAAAGGAGGCAAGAATAGGTATAAACTTCACATATAATGATTACAGAAAAAACAACTTTAGAATGCTCCTGGCCCCCTCCAAAACCCAAACAGGAATTGAGTGTGGAAGCAGTAGCTCAAGAAAGGGTGTTAAACCATGTGAATAAATGTAGATGTAAGGTATCAGATTTGAAGAGCCAATTTTTTTTTAATAGAACACATTTTTGTCTCCCCCACACTAGACTCTACCACGTTTTGTTCTCCACCTGCTTCATCCCACAAACTGTGCCACATACTGGGGATTCAGAGAAATATGAGATACAAGGAGTACACTTCACAATTCTAGGGAATGCCAGTCACATAGACTACATTGTGAATGGCACCTCTCAACTTCTGCAACATGTCAGCCCTAAAACAGTGAACCAGCTGGGCATGACGGTGGTACAGTTTAAACCTGTAGTACCTGCTACACGGGAGGCTGAGATAGCAGGACCACAAGTTCTAACTCAAAGCCATCCTGGGCAATATAGCAAGATACCCACAGAAAGAGGCTAAGATGAAAAGAGTTCCACCAAAACATTCAGTGAGTAAAAGATCGTATCTCTAATCATTTGCCACCTACCCAAAACCAATTTATCATGCTAATAATTTATCATACGCATACCATGAAGGTAGGGACTGTTTTATTTATCCTCTGTTCTCAAAGTTCTGTCATTACAGTTTTCATAAAATAGGTCAGCTCCTCAATATGCTATTCATTCATTTATTCAACAGATATTTATTGAGCATCTTATGTGTCCGATGTTGGGCTAGATCCTAGGAATACAGAAGTTAGGGGGAAAATAAGATACAGTGTCTGCCCTAGTGGTGCTTACAACTTACTCTGTAGTAAAGAATATAGTGGTGACAGTAGCAGGTACCTGTATTTCCAGCTACTAGGGAGGCTGAACCAGGAGGAACCTTTGAGTCCAGGAGTTCAAGGCTGGCCTGGACAACACAGCAAGAGCCTCACCTCAAAAAAAAAGAGGCCAGACAAAGTGGCGCACACCAGTAACACCAGCAACTCAGGAAGCAGAGGCAAGAGGATCAGGAGTAGAGCACATTCTTAGCATACGCAAAGCTCTAGGTTCAATCTCCAGCACCAATATTTAAACATTTAAATAAAGTTAACAGTTAACACATCATATATGGTCTTTGCCTCAACTTTGTACTCCCATATAACTTTTTTTTTTTTTTTTTTTTTTTTTTTGGTACCAGGGATTGAACTCAGGGGTACTCGACCACTGAGCCACATCCCCAGCCCTATTTTTTGTGTTTTATGTAGAGACAGGGTCTCACTGAGTTGCTTGCTTAGCGCCTCGCCATTGCTGAGGCTGGCTTTGAACTCGCGATTCTCTTGTCTCAGCCTCCCTAAGTGCTGGGATTACAGGCTTGAGCCACCGCGCCCGGCTCTCCCACATAACTTTTTACGCAAAAATCAAAAATGCCCTTTACTCAATAACTCATTTTTCACAAAATCTTTCCCTCTAGGAAGATATAAAAGTATTAAATATTCCACTCCAGGTGTAGTGGCACATGCCTGTAATCCCAGTAACTCAGGAGGGAGGCTGAGGCAGGAGGATCACAAGTTCAAAGCCAGCTGCAGCAACTTAGTGAGGCCCTAAGCAACTTAGCAAGACCCTGTATCAAAAAAGGGGGAAAGGAGCCGGGCATGGTGGCTCAAGCCTGTAATCCCAGCACTTAGGGAGGCTGAGACAGGAGAATTACAAGTTCAAAGCCAGCCTCGGCAATAGCGAGGTGCTAAGAACTCAGTGAGACCCTGTCTCTACATAGGGCTGGGGATGTGGCTCAGTGGTTGAGTATTCCTGAGTTCAATCCCCAGTACCAAAAAAAAGGGGGGGGGGGGGCTGGGGGTGTGGCTCAGTGGTTAAGTGCTCCTGGGTTCAATCTCTGGTACCAAAAATATATGTGTGTGTCTATGTACATACATATACATAATGTTCCTATTAAAAGATCAAAAATTGGTCTGGGGATATAGCTCAGTTGGTAAGAGTGCTTGCTTTGCATACACAAGGCCCTGGGTTCAATCTCCAGCACCACAAAAAAAAAAGAGAAGCCGGGCGCGGTGGCTCAAGCCTGTAATCCCAGCACTTAGGGAGGCTGAGACAGGAGAATCGCGAGTTCAAAGCCAGCCTCAGCAGCGGCAAGGTGCTAAGCCACTCAGTGAGACCCTGTCTCTACATAAAACACAAAATAGGGCTGGAGATGTGGCTCAGTGGTCAAGTACCCCTGAGTTCAATCCCCAGTACCAAAAAAAAAACAAGAGAGAGAGAGAGAGATCAAAAGTCTAAATAAGAAATAAAATAAGTTATGCACATAAATTATATTAAAAATGTACATAAGTGAAACTTCATTGTATATTGCCTATAAGAAATGCCCAACGCAATTCAAAATAATATGGCACCTTTCTGAGATGGCTCCTTGAAAAAACAGGATCAGCCGGGATCGGTGGCACACACCTGTAATACTCAGCACTTTGGGAGGCTGAGACTGGAGAATCGCGAGTTCAAAGCCAGCCTCTGCAACAATGAGGCACTAAGCAACTCAGTGAGACCCTGTCTGTATATAAAACACAAAATAGGGCTGAGGATGTGGCTCAGTGTTCGAGTACCCCTGAGTTTAATCCCTGGTACCAAAAAAAAAGACAAGCTCATTCTCCATTCAAATAAAGATAATGGTTTGACTCTTTAGTAACTCTACCACTTGTCCAACTGGTTTCCAGGGGTTATGGGCTTATTTATAATAGGTATTTAGAAGACATGCAGTAAATGTCCTAAGAATCTATAAAAGGATGGTTTAAAAAACTACTGGCCAAGCTGGGTGCAGTGGTGTATGCCTATAATCCCAGAAACTTGAGAGGCTGAGACACAAAGATTGCAAGCCTGAGGCCAGCCTCAGCAATTCAGTGAGACCCTCAGAAATTCAGCAAGAATCTGTCTCAAAAAATAAAAAGGAGTGGGGATGTAGCTCAGTGGTAAAATGCCCCTAGGTTCAATCCTAGTACAAAAAGAAAAAAGACTATTGGCCAAGCCAGGAGTGCTGCCTGTAGTCCCAGCTCTCAAGAGGCTGAGGCATAAGGATCATAAGTTCGAGGACAGCCTGGGCAACTGAAGACCTTGTCTCAAAATAAAAAAGGCGGCTGGAGATGTAGCTCAGTGGTAGAACACCCCTGGGTTCAATCCCCAATACTGCAGGGCTAGGGGGAAAGGGAGACAAAAGGCCTGAATAGACATTATAAGACATGGATAACAGGTGCAAGAAAATCTGCTCTACTTCACTCATAAAAAAAATGCAAAGCAAAAAAACAAATGAGATATCACCTTTTACCTTATAGGATGACTATCATCCCCCAAAAAAGGACAAGTGTTAATGAAGATGTGAAGGGAATCCCAGCACACATCAATGGGAATGCAAAATGGAGCAACTCCCACAGTAAATAGTACTAGGGTCCTCCAAAAAATACAAACAGAACTACTAAATGATCCAGCAATCTTGATCATGTATTCAAAGGAATTGGAATCAGAATTTCAAAGAGATATATGTATTCCCACAGTCACTGTAGCATTACAAACAAAAGCCATGATATGAACATAATCTAAATGTCAGACAACAGATAAATGGATAAAGAATATGTGTATGGGTGTGTGTATACATGCACAAATAATACAATACAAATATGTGTAACGGAATATTATTCAGCCTTTAAAAAGGAAATCCTGACATTTGTGACAACATGAATGGATCTGGAAGACATTACGGTAAGTGAACTAAGCCAGACACATACACATAACAAAAATATTGTATGATCTTACTTATGTGTGAGACCAAAAATAGTCAAACTCAGAAGCAGAGTACAAAGAAAGGTGACTGCCAGGGGGAAAAAGTGTTGAGGAAATAGGGAGGTAATAGTCAAAGGCAACAATTTCACTTATGCCAGATAAATAATTTTGGAAATCTACCATACAACATAGTGCCTACAGCTAAGAATACATATACTGTATTGTATATACAAAGTTTTATGTATATACAAAAAATTTTATGTATATACATAAAATTTTATGTTTTACAGGCACATGCCTATAATCCCAGTGACTTGGAGGTTAAGACAAGAGGGTCACAAGTTCAAAGCCAACCTTAGCAACTTAGTGAGGCCTGAGCAATTGTGAGACACTATCTTAAAATAAAAAATAAAAAAGGGATAGGGATGTGTCTCAGTGGTTAATCACCCCTGGGTTCAATCACTGGTACACCCCCCAAAAAAATTTTTTTCTAAGAAGGTAGATCTGACATTAAGAGTCTTCCCACCAAAAAAAACAGATGATGATGATGATGATGATGATGATGATGATGATGATGATAGTAATAATAATATTAAAGAGGGGGAAGGAAAATTATAGGAGTGATAGACATGTCTATGGTCTTCACAGTGGTGATGGTTTCACAGGTGTATACATTGCTTCAAACTCATCAAATTATATATACTAGGAATAACTTTTTTCATGTCAAAAATAATAACAAAAATAAAAAGCCTTAACCCTAGGGAAAGTTAGTGGGGACACAAGAAAATCGTTTCAATAACATACAGAACATATCATATGTTTATTTCCCTATCCTATACATATACCATTTGGAGAAAAGGCAAAACTCTACAAACAGCTCTTGGTGATATGGCCTTTTTCTAAAAAGCAAAAGAAATAGACTCTAGACATAGTAAATAAAATAATTTTAAAACAGAGGGAAAGAAGGGAAAAAGTCAGCATCAAGTATGGCGTGAAGAATACAGTACAAAAGCAGAAAAAGAGCAATACATTTCTTCTTACAAAAGAAGGGTCTTGCTGGGTGTAGTGGCACATGCCTATAATCCTGGCAACTCCAGAGGCTGGCGCAGAAGGATTGCAAGTTAAAAGCTAGCCTCAGCAACTTAGCAAGACCCTGTTTCGAAATAAAAAATAAAAAAGGGCTAAGGAGAGCTGGGGCTGTAGCTCAGTGGTAGAGCACTTGCCTCACATGCGTGAGGCACTGGGTTCGATCCTAAGCACCACATAAAAATAAATAAATAAAATAAAGATATTTTGTCCATCTACAACTAAAAAAAAATTTTTTTTTAAAAAGGGCTGAGGATATACTCAGTGGTTAAGTGCTCCTGGCTTCAATCCCCAGTACCCCTCCCCAAAAAAGAGTCTTCAGGCTGAGGATGTAGCTCAGTGGTAAAGTGATTGCCTAGCATGAGAGAGGCCCTCAAGGTTCAATCTTCTAAATTAACAACATGGGAAAGCCCATTCTCCATCAAATAAGACTTTACAGACAAAAGCAAATGTCTACTACAGATCCTGTAATCAAAGAGGATGCCTTTAAGTATGCCAGAAAGCGTGAAACAGGAGTGCTAAACTCCTGTAACATAAAACCAATTAGATAAGAACACCTAACTCAAAACAATTCACTTCAGGAATATAGAGCCAAGAAATACACAACTTGCATCCTAAACCCAGAATTATTAACTACCCTCTTCTAAAGGTTCAATCACTCAAAATATAAGATTAGAAAGACTCTGAAATCTCTCAGAAAAGACAAGAATGGTGGCACATGCCTGCAGTTTGAGCTACTCATGATGTTGAAGCAGGAGGTTTAATTGAGCTCTCAAGTTCAAGACCCCTATAATCCCAGCAAGCCAGAAGGCTGAGGCAGGGGAATCAAAACTTTGAGGCCAGACTCAGCAACTTCGCAAGGCCCTAAACAACATAGTGAGACCTTGTCTCAATATAAAAAATAAGCTGGGTGTGGTGGCACACACCTGTAATCCAGCGACTCAGGAGGCTGAGGCAAGAAGATCACTAGTTCAAAGCCAGCCTCAGCAACTTAGTGAGACCCTGTCTCTAAATAAAAAATAAAAATGGTGGGAGATGTAGCTCAGTAGTAAAGTATCTCAGTTCAATCCCCAGTACTAATCAGTCAATCAAACAATAAAATGGGCTGAGGATGTGGCTCAGTGGTTAAGTGCCCCTAGGTTCAATCCTCAATACAAAAAGAAAAAAAAGTCTTTCAGAGAAAGTAATTAGATTATTCCATCATCTAAACTCATAACAAATCTTTTTAGAACTGAAAACTGAGTATTTCAAAGTCAATCCTCAGTAGCCTGTTCTTTATGGGCTTTTAAAACACTTCAAAAGGGTTCTTAAAACAATGTTTCATAAGTATACTTCTAGAAAGAGCTTTCATTCTTCTAGCAATTTAAAAGCTACCAAATGCTCATTTCTACATTAGATTATTGATTCCTTGCCTTTTAACATCCCTATAACAGCTGCTTGACAAATTACTTCACCTTATTCCTCAGGGGGTAAGGACAGCATGATATCCATGAATTCAAAAATGGGACCACAAACTGATCTGTGAGAGATGAGCTAATTGCTTCAAAGGAGTCTGACACTGCGCTAATAGACTAGACATTCATAGCATGATACAATTATATGCTTTGCTAACTCTAAATATTTTATTTGCACTTAAGTGTAGAGGACAAAACTTTCCTTAAAATGATTTGAAAATATGATAGCAACACTAAGTCAAGAAACTTGTAGGTTTAGCTTCTACAAAAAGCTGTCTTCAGAATACTTATTCTGAATACTTTGCACAACTTCCGCATTAGCTTTCTTATTTCAGCCTAAGACATCCGTGAGTTCCTAAGAGTCTGTTAAATAAGTTTTTTAAATATTTTCCAGATTTTTAGCAAAAAATCATTGTCTAAGATAAAATAAATATATTTCATAGCAGTATAGCGAAAGATTTCTGTTGCATGTACTCAGATTCATTGTTAGTGTCAAAACAGTATGAAACAAAGAGAAATAAACACAAACTGCAATCTTGTAAATCCCTAGAGAATCTTAAATATTGCTTCCCTGAATGACAACAACAAAATGGTGTGGATTTAAAGGAGTATTTTAAATGAAAAGCATTTTCCAGATAAATTACTTTTACTAAGTTAACCTCTTTCTAGACAGAAGCAATTCACTCATCTCTAAATTCAGATCCAATCTCACAATAACAAACTTGTCAATACCTTTAAAGTGATAAATCTCTGTGCTAGCTTAGCATTTCGCACTGTAATAACACTTCAAGATCCTTCAGTCGTTTTTTTTAAGAACTGAATCATCACCTGCTTCTTCAAATGTCACTTTTCCAAGTGTATGACAACGACAATGTTGATTCACCTTTTGTAAACTATTTCCCTAGCAAAAATGTACACATCCAAGAAACCATATAATTTGGGGATGATGGTGCCCATTAAACATATTTCTTTCGACATATGTCTTTTAGTGACCTGAAACTCCGGTCCCTACTAGAACCTTGGTTGGCCAGCTTGCTGGTTCTCCAGCAACAGTATCATGTTTGATCTCTCCTGCCTGGAGAGGCGATAGCGTTGATTTTGTTTTTAAAGTTGGTGTCGGAGCAGCTACAAACTTTTTTCAGCATCCCTGCCTGGCTGCCAACTGGAGCTCTGCTCACTTCCTCACCAACTTGAACCACCCCCAAACTCAAGAGTAAGCTGGAGTTAGACAGCGGCAGTTGACACACTTTCAAGAAGGGTTTGACACCACAGAAAACTTTCACTTCTCTTCTCCAACACTTCTACTCGGGGACAGCGGCCCTTCGCTGTTGCTTCCCTCTAGAATTCCCCTCTAAGACAGGACAAGGACATGGAAAGCAGATCGTTCTAATGTCCCCAAACAGGACCTCCAAAGCCCTCTCGCCGGACTCAAGTGCTGTTCTTTACACAAAAGAACCGGACCAGCAAAGCAAAAGGGCTAGAGTCGAGGCCCTTCTACGGGTGCCAGCCTCCACCGCACCCGCACCCGCACACCTTGTCTCCAGCCGCCCGGGCCGCCTCCGCTGGAAGCTTTCTGCCCCCAACCCGGCCAGACAAAGCCCGGGCGGCCCGGCCGGCGCTCGCCAGCCTCCGGACGCGGGCCGCCGCGCTCTTACCCGGGCCTCATCCAGAGCAACGCCGGCGCCACTGCTTCCCCCGGCCTTGGCGGCGGGGCAGCTGGCAGCGCGGGTCTTGGAGGAGCGGGTCCGAGAGGAGATGAAATGGCTGCTGCCTCCGGTCGCCCCAGGCTCTGCTCCGGCCCCAGGCCCAGGCCCGGGCCCGGGAGACTTGGACCCGAGAAGGCGCAGAGAGCTCTTCCGGGTGTTCACCATGGTCCAGCCAGGAGGACGAGGCACACGCCGCGCCCGGGAGAGCAGAGGAAGACCGGCCCGCCGGCCGGGCAGTCAGGGCCAGCGGAGCCGAGCCGGGCCGGGAGAGACGAGCCGGCTCGAACTCTCCGGAGCGCAGACGAGGACAGGCGAGAGCAGGGCTGAGGAAGGAAAAGCGGCGTGAGAAGGCAGGCAGCAGGAGGCGAGAAAGATGCTGCAAGCCGGCAGCACAGACCCTCCGCCGGCTTCACCCTCCTCAGCGGGAGCCGAGCGGAGCCGCCATTTCTGCCCCTTTCTCTCCCGTTCTCGCTCTCGAGCTCTGTGCGTCAGGTCTCCAGCGCCGCAGGGCCAACGAGACCGCTTCCGGCCGCGGCCACTGCGGGGCGCTGCAAGGACATGCAGCCCTCCCCTCGCCGACTTCTCCCTCCTCTCCCTTAGCCTCCAGCAGGCCCCGCCCCCGGCGCAGCGTCAGCGCGCGGCGGCCGTGGGGGGGAGGGGGATGGCGACGCTCTGGGCCTTCAGCTCTATGGTTCCCCGGGTCGCGTCGGCCTCCAGGCTGGGGGATGGGAAAAGATAGATTGGTTGCAGGCCGAGTTCCGGCGTGGAACTTGGTACCAGAGCTGTGACTCGCCATCCAGGACTGAGTACCCTGTACACCCGCACCAAGCCAAGTGACCAGAATGGAACTAGGAACTGCGCGCAGAGGCGCAGGGTGGAAGGGGACCGCTGATAAGGACGAAAGGGCGCTGACTTAGAATCCCAGAGCTACCTAAGGCAAGTCCCTGAACTTGAGCCGCACTTTTCAGGGCTGTAAAAATGAGAATGACTAGCCGGGCCGGTGGCGCACGCCTGTAATCCCAGCACTTTGGGAGGCTGAAACAGGAGAATTGAGAGTTCAAAAACAGCCTCAGCAATGGCGAGGCGCTAAGCAACTCAGTGAGACCCTGTCTCTACATAAAACGCAAAATAGGGCTGGGGATGTGGCTCAGTGGTCGAGTGCCCCTGGGTTCAATCCCTGGTACCAAAAAAAAAAATGAGAATGACAGCTGTGGTAAAGAAGTCTATGCAGTATCTGACACAGAATAAGCTTAAGAAAAAATGGGGGTGGGAAATACGAGAACCCTAAGTCACTAAACAAATTCGTGCAGAGTCCTATAACCTTAACCAGATCTAAGGCGGAGTCATTCCAAAGAACTGCGTTTACAATAATAGTCCCCTTCTTCCTCCCGCAGAGGAATTAAGTAAAAGCAGAACCCAAAAATCAACATTTGTAATGTAATTTACAAAGAAACAAATTAAGCTACACAGTCAATATGAAAAACGCGATTGTTAATGTAGGAATTATCTTTATTTCAAAAATTCACAGTCCATTAGATAACCTACTGTTCATAGTGATAAGGGACAGACAGATGCAAGTGGTAGGAACAAGAGGTTAAGTGAATAATTCCATAAAATGGGCCCAACGGGCTGACCACCCACGTTTTTTTCCCAAGAAGGAATTTACCTGAAGCCCTGCCTGCCTTAAGTGAACAAGATTTGTCACATTCCTCAGTGAACTACCTGTTGTTTGCAGGAGAAATGCAGGCCCAGAATAATGTCACTAAGAGGAATCCAAGTTACCCTGAAAATTTTTGTGCCCCTTTTCACCGAGCAGATCTCAAAAATTGGGAGATAAAATCCATAAGAATTTATGGTTAAGAATCCAATTAAGCCAGGGGCGGTGGCGCAAGCCTGTAATCCCAGCACTTAGGGAGGCTGAGACAAGAGAATCTCGAGTTCAAAGCCAGCCTCAGCAACGGGGAGGCGCTAAACAACTCAGTGAGACCCTGTCTCTACATAAAACACAAAATAGGGCTGGGGATGTGGCTCAGTGGTCCAGTGCCCCTGAGTTCAATCTCCAGTACCAAAAAAAAAAAATCCAATTAAAGGACCGGAGCTATAGCTCAGTGGCAGAGTGCTTGCCTAGCATGTGTGAGGCACTGGGTTTGATTCTCGGCACCACATAAAAATAAATAAACAAAATAAAGGCATTCTGTCCATCCACAACTACAAAAAAAATTTTTTTTAAAACTTCTCTTCATCCAAGGTATTGGGACAAAAAGCAAGAACAAAATTAAGAAAAGAAAAGAAAAGAAAAAAAAAAAACAGAAGAGCCCTCACAGAAGGATCAAACAAAGTTTCTTTGCCCAAAGGAATCAAAGTAACTGCTTTCAATCCTTCAACAGAAAGAAGGTTAGGAGAGGTTTTGAGAGTTGAATTTACTGCAGGATGCCCAAATCTTGGAACAGGAGACAACTTAAAAGATTCACAAGTTGCCTTTACCTGGGTGGGGATGGCAGGGGTCCAATATCAAACTGAGTATGGGACTAACAAATCCCAATTTAGGCAAAAGGAGACTTTATTTGAAATGATTATTGCAATGGGGGGGGGGGCACTATTACAATAAGGAAGGAGGAGCCGCCAGGCACGCCTGTAATCCCAGCACTGTGGGAGTCTGAGACAGGAGAATCGCTCGTTCAAAGCCAGCTTCAGCAAGGGCGAGGCCCTAAGCAACTCAGTGAGATCCTGTCTTTACATAAAGCACAAAATAGGACTGAGGATGTGGCTCAGTGGTCGAGTGCCCCTGAGTTCAATCCCCGGTGCCCCCAAAAAAATAAAAATTAAAAAAAGGAAGGAGGGTTACTGCAACTGGAAGAATGCTGAACTGTCAAATGAAAAACACACTGAAGGGAGTTTGGTGTGTAGCTCAGTGGCAGAGATCCTGGGTTCTAAACCCAGCAACAAATCTAGAATTACATCAAGAGAGACTTCAACAGCAGAGATTCCAAAAGAGAAAGACTGTTACGAAGGGGAGAACCACCATCTAACCATGAGATCTGCAATCAGTCAGGCAGAAAAGGACTTTTCCTTTATGGGGAGCAGCAAACAAGGATAAAAAGACCTGGGTGTGGGGAAGTGAGATGACTGGGTGTTCAAGGCAGTGATCAGCATACTTGAGAGAATGTTTTTCTTATCCTGACGTCAACCTATTTTCTGGAGTGGTGGATCAGATTAGATGCCAGAAGGCGGCTTGCTTCAATAAAGTCTGATCAAGTCTGGGCAGCTGGTATTTTGACCGGATAGTTAGTACAGGTAGTTCGGCTAACCATTTATCAGGTAAAGAATGGGAATTTGGAGGGTCTGCGCCTGACTTCGTCACTAGCGAACAAGGGGGCATGTGGGAGTCATAGCTAAATCCTATGGAGCAGGGTGGTCCTTGCAGTAAGCCCTTTCAGAAACACAAAGGAGTGGGGGGATTTAAGGTCACTCTGCAGATGACAAGGTTCATGTAAAGTTCAACTTGATCAGAATGCAGAGAAATCTCTCCAAGGACTCAATTAGAAGCTTAAATGGTAAACAAGTAGGTAACACGCGCTGGGTTCTCAGGTGAGCCCCCACCTAACTCCCTGAACTATCCGCGCCCAACGAGGAGGCAACTGGCAGCAGCACCCGCCGTCGGCCGGAGGCTGTCGCCATTCGTGCGCGCACCGCCAGCCCCGCCCCCGGCGCGCTCCCGACTCGCCCCCGCGGCGCGCTCCGCGGGGCTGCGCAGAGCCGGCCCTGGCGCGCACGCGGCGCCTTGCGAAGACCGAGGAAGGCGGGCCGGATCCTTGCGGCGGGGCCGCAGAGCCTGAACGGGTGTTAGGGCGGCGACGCGCGGCTTGGAGGGGCTCCGGCCAGGCGGCAGCGGCGGTGCCCGCGGGCTCTGGGCGTTAGAGAACGGGGCCGCGAGGCCGCGCCCAGAAGTGAGTTTCTTGGTGCTGCGATGCGCTCGGCCGGGTGGGGCCGGCGTGCACTCGCCGCGGGGTTGGGATGGCGTTTTCCCCGGGGGCGTGGGGTCGCTGTCTCCGGGCGTCTGTATCGCGGTGAGTCCGGGTCTGAGGACTGCGCGCCTGCGGCCGGGGGAAGGACGCTGACGCGCGGAGGCCAGGCGAGGCTCCTGTCCAGCCCAGGTGAGGGCGGACCCGGGCTCCCGGCTCTACTGGCCTCTTGGCTCGTGAACCCAGTGGAAGCACGTCACTCGGTTCTTTGGAAGGGCGCTCAGAAACGTCTAGTTATGTGCCATCAAGACATTTTTCGAAAGGCGAACGCTGCAAAAGCACAATCCAGAAATACAGAACGTGTGTTTTAGGTGGGCATCTCGTGATTGGCACCTTCACCTGTCTCCCACAACTCACCTGATATTTTAAAGGTCTGACGTTTGCCGTTTTCTAATTTCATTTCTTTCATCAGTGTGTCCTTTTTCCTTTCGCGATACCAAGAGTTATTACTTGTCAGGAATGCTGAACTTTAGTGTGGCGTCCAGGGTTGGTTCGTTGGTACCAGCTGAGCTATATCTCCAGTTAATTTGAGGTAATTAAAAATAAAGCTAGGAAACCGTTAGTCTATTTTGGTTTTTGATGCAGGAAAAAATAACATGGTACTATAAAGTATGCCTGATTGTAATTTGGTTTTAGTGGGAAAAGCTCTTTTAAAGTTGATGTTGTGTCTTCTAAATACGCTGAAAGGTTTATTTATTTAAAGGGCAGTAAATTCAGTGAATATTGAGCATGTTTGCATAATACTAAACTAAGGGGTTGTCATTGGTGGGATCAAAAAATGAGTAAGAATTGTGTGCAGGAAGTTAAGTACAGTAAGCTTTAATTACTAAACGCTCAATATTGACAATAACTTAGTTATTGAATGTTTTGTTACTATTATATACTGGGTGCTAGGGATATGGTGGTGACAATTATAGACAGTACAGTATCATCAGGCAACACAGATATTAAATGATCATGTAAATAAATACCAGTAAACCAATATAGAAACTAAAAGCTAAAAGGGGAAAATATAAGATGTTGGTGAGAGAACATAACAGGATATCAGGTAGAGTTTTTCCAGGACTGTAATCTTTGAGCTGAGATTTGACTGGTAACTAGGAATTAGGTGAAAACTGATTTCAAAAAAGAGACAGGTCCAAGCAAAGGCAAGAGCTTACACAAACACTAGGAAGTTGGCCATTTCAGGAACTTAAAGGTCACATCACAACAGTTGGCGTGTGGGAAGCAAAAGGGCGCTATGGTAAGCCAGGTCAGGGCCAGACGGATGATGTGTGCTTTTTAAGTAATGTTAATGATTTGGGACCAGTTTTGTCTTTTTTTTTTTTTTTTGGTACTGGAAATTGAACTCAGGGGCACGCGACCACTGAGCCATCCCCATCCCTATTTTATGTTTTATGTAGAGACAGGTTCTCACAGAGTTGCTTAGCACCTTGCTGTTGCTGAGGCTGGCTTTGAACTCACGATTCTCCTGTCTCAGCCTCCCTAAGTGCTGGGATTACAGGCTTGC
>PVHX01029648.1:0-16695 GCA_004024805.1 Geosciurus inauris | reverse complement strand
AGCCTGTAATCCCAGCACTTAGGGAGGCTGAGACAGGAGAATCGCGAGTTCAAAGCCAGCCTCAGCAACGGCGAGGCGCTAAGCAACGCAGTGAGACCCTGTCTCTACATAAAACACAAAATAGGGCTGGGGATGTGGCTCAGTGGTCGAGTGCCCCTGAGTTCAATCCCCAGTACCAAAAAACAAAACAAACAAACAAAAAAGACCAGGTCAGTTTGCATTTGGTGGATATAGACTCCTTTCCTTCTACCAGGTTCAAGATCACTTCCTTCAAAAATATTTCAGTTCAAAACCCTGGTGAAATGTTCCTTCACCTAACCAATACAGTCAGATCTTTAGCTCTATCTCTGAGAACACTGCTTCTCTCTTCTCCCTTCCACTCCATTCCCTTCCTTTCTCCCATCCCTTCTCTTTCTTCTCCTTCCATCTCCTCTTATCCCCTTCCATTTTATCTCCCTTCCTCCACCCCACTACTCTCCACCCCTTTCTCTTCTCTTTTCCTCTCTCTTCCCCACCCTCCATATTTCTACACTTCCCCCCAAGCACTCAGCTCTTCCTAAGTGTCCCCCACCCTTCTCGATCACACACCACAGCACTCCCATGTACCCACTGCAGTATACTTGGTCCTAATAGAGGGAGGAGATCCCCAGGTCAGATCTGTCCTGCTGTGGACTCTGGACGATGTTTAATTAAACAAAACCCAGCCCTCCCTACCTCATGTTATGCCTCCAAGTGTCCATATAACATTGGGCAAAAGGATCCTCCATCCTTCAAGTGGAGAACAAACTACCATAGGGTCTGGGTCTATAACTTCAGGAGAAACATTAGCTGCTTTCAGGGAAGGCAGGGGTCACTCATGTCTGGGTGGGAAGTGACAGTCCCTTCCACTCTCCCCTCATTTCTCACCAGTCATTAATGGTAAGTCTATTCTGAGTTAAGAGAGAGACCATTTTACATGTTGTGTACATGGGTCCTTTGACCTACCCCAACTCACAGGACCCCAATCTACAGTTTCATTTTAGCCATATAGCATTTCCCATCAATCTTAACTGGCATCCAGCTCCTATGCATCTCTTTTATCTGCCTAAATCACCCACCCCATCCCTCATCTGCTTAATGCCTATTTATCTTCCTTGTCCCATCCATTCCAGGAAGAATGCCCCAACTTTCCAGCCATGATGTTGGGGGTTTGAGGTTCTTACTCTGTGATCCCAGAGCTCTCTGGCTTTTCCTTTCCACACCCTTATCACACTGGACTGCTATTTCCTGTTCACTGGTCAATCTCCCCACTTGCCTGAGGGCTTCATGAGGCAAGAGCTATGCTGTCCTGCTCACTGTTGACTCACCAGCCTCTGAGGATGGTCACAGCACATACTTGAAAAAAGACTAAGCATTTATTGTAGTATATTCCTTTTATCTATTTTTCCCCTCAGAATTGTAGGTTTCATGAGGACAGGGTCTAAATATGTTTTTTGTCTTTGGTTATACATGATATGGGTGGGGGGAACCTGACTCAGGATAAGACAAAGTGAAGATCCTAAGATGTTTAACCTGGAGAAGAGATGACTGGGAAAGTGTGACACCCACTCATTGTCTTTAAATACCCCAAAAGTGGCCAAATGGACTAACACAGACCTACTCAAATGTGGTCCATGGACCAGCTGCACTCACATCACTAAGAACTCATGTTCCAACCCAGACACACCAAGTCAGAAAATTTGGGGTCAAACCTGGAATTCTGGGTGAACAGGCTCCCCAATCCAGTTTGACAGCTTTAGACTAATAGTATGTCCTTCTTAAAATATATAGTTTTCAATGTTTTAGTGTACAAAACATTCCTTTATGGGTCTACCACAATAATGGTTGAGTGTCTTAGTACATTCAGGCTGCTATTACAAAAACTGTAGTTTGACCAGTACATAAACAGCAGAAATTTCTCTCTCATAGTTCAAGAGACTAAGAAGTCCAAAATTAAGGTGCTGGCACATTTGGTGCCTAGTGGTTATGCAGTTTCTGGTTCATAGGTGGCACTTTAATTACTGTGTACACACATGGTAGGAAAAGGTAATGGAGTCTCTTTCATAAGGGCACTAATCTCATTCATGACAGCTCCACTCTTATGGCCTAATCACCTCCCATAGACCTCACCTCCAAACACCATCACTTCTAGTGTTAGAATTTCAGAATATGAATATAGAGGAAACAATCATTCAGACTCTAGTACAGAGGCTGCCCCACTGAGTTATTTGCAGTCTTGCAGGTTCCACAAGTAGCAGAGTAACCTCTCATCAGGTCTCCATTGGGATTTAATGTCTTGATTATTGTATTGTCAATTCAGTCAAGAGACAGAGACAAAAAACTGAAAGCCCTTCATGAATTTCCCATTGATTTCTGGTGTGTGAGATAAGTGACTGAAAATGGTTTGGGATGGGGACACTCCTGATAGACTAGTTCCATCTTTCCACATCCCTAAAGTCTGGAGATTGAGAAACAGCAGTAACAGGAGGATGACACAGGCATAGGGGATTCTGTTTATAATGTGAAGAAGTCTATATAGCTGGAGAAAGAAGGTAATCTTGCAGTTGCAGTAATACCGATACTAAAAGTGAGGTTATTAAGCATTTACTATGCTACAGCCACAGTTGTAACTTGACTTGAAAGTATTTTCTCATTTAATTTTTCTAACAATCTCACAAAATCAGTAATATTATATTTTAGTCTGGTTAAGGAAATAAAATTAAAAAATGAATAAATGGATTCTCAAAACATCACACCATTAATAAATGTTGGAGCTGAGATTTTAATCCAATAGTCTGACTTCAGAGTTTGAAATCTTGTATCCTCTGCTGCAGCTCCCTGGTACTAAAAACCTTAAGAGGTTAAATATCCAGGATTCAGAAGATCTTTTGCTGGGGTTGATGAGACACCCAAGCAATGAAGTTAGAGGAAGAGGTGAGCTATGGAAGAAACTGTTATTAGTTAGGATAGGCTAGGATATGGTGCAGTAACAAAAAATCCTGAGATCTCAATGTTTTTTATTAGTCTGTTTTCTGTTGCTATAACAAAATGCATAAAGCTGGGTACTTTAAAAAAGGCTTTATTTTGGTGGCTGAAAGTCCAAGATTGGGTGGCCCCATCTGTTTGTTCTCTGGCAAATTCATGGCAGATGGCATCACAATGGGAGGAGTACATGTGGAAGCAATCACTTGTGCTTTTTGTAACAACTCACTGCCCCAGGAACTAACTCAGATGCTATTAATCCCTTATGATGGCCAGAACCCTGATAATCTACACATCAATCTTTATGCCCCACCTCTTAAAGGTTGTACCACCTCTCTGTATCAACTACACTAGGACCAAGCTTCCAGCACATAAACCTTTGAGGGACATGTTCAAACCATATACAAATCATAACATCCTTAAAACAATGAATACTTATTGCCTGCTCCACAAAATCCATCACAGGTCTTCCTGGATGGGCTATTTTTTCAGGGTAGCACTCTTCCCACCCAGATCAGACTCAGAAACCTTCTGATGATTCCACCTTCATGTGATCTGAGAGACCTTCTGCGTTTCTCCTTCAGCTGAATGGAGAAGACTTTGTACAAGTAGAAGATCTCACAAGTAATTTGAAGGTCAAGTCTAGGAGCCAACTGAATCATCTGCTCCCACATTTCACTAGTCAAAACTAGTTTTATGATTCCATGTCAATACAAGGGGGCTGGAAAAGATTTTTCCTGAGTTCCTAGAAAGAAAATGAAAAGTACATAGACACCAAAATTGTTTCTGTTACAGAGGAACTTTATCTTCTTGTCCATGAGGGGGTAAAATTTGTAGTATCTCGACATGATCAGTAAGCATTTTACATTATTCACAACTAATTAAAAAGATTTTAGGCCCTTACACCAGTAGATGTACATTTATATAGAAATCATATGTGTACCAATCTAGGTATTAGATATTTAGTTGTGTTTCATATTTTAGTAAAGAAATAAACATAAAGATAAGTTTCATTATTTCCTAATTCTACTCCCAATATACAATTTCATTGACCCCTGCCCATTTTATTTTTTTATGTTTTTAAATTTTTTTGTAATTGTAGATGGACAGCATGCCTTTACTTGTTTCATTTTTATGTGGTGCTAAGGATCGAACCCAGTACCTCACATGCTAGGCAAGTGCTCTGCCACTTAGCTACAGCCCCAGTCTGCCTCCCTGCCCATTTTATGCTCTACTCTGGAGACTCTTGCTCCAAAGCTTTGCTTGATGCACAGAGAGGAAATAGTCTTCTTTGTTGGCAGAAAAAATCCTCTTTGGCACAGTAGTTTCCCTGCTCTCTTGGAACAGTGAGAAGAAATGGGCAGAGACCAGAGAGGAGGGATTTCTTTAACTTATTCCCAGTCTTTACTGGTGAAGGACTCTGTTATGGTTTGGATCTGGAAAGTTCCCCAAAGGCTCATGTGTTGAAAGTTCAGACCACAGTGCAACAAAAGCTCATTTGTTGAAGGCTTGAACCCTAGTGTAGCAATGTTCAAGGCAGAAGGGTTATCTTGCCAATGGGTAATTTATTGGTAGCTGAATAAACTACAAGGAAGTGGTAGAAACTGTAGGAAGTGGTACCTAGCTGGAAAGAATAGGTCCCTGGGGATATACCCTTGGTGACTGTATCTTGTCCCTAAAGTGTCAGAGCAGAGAGTCAATGTGTTTCTCTCTCTCTCTTTTCCTGGCCACCATAAGATGAGCCATGTTTCTCTGCTACATCCTCCCCACCATGATCTGTCTCACCTCAAACCCAAAGCAATGGAGTCTGCTGATCTTGGATTGAAATCACTCAAACTAGAAGCCAAAATAAACCTTTTGTTTCTCTTTTAAGCTGATTTTATCAGGTATTTTGTCATGGTGATGAAAAGCTAACACAGACTGTGTTCTGTCCCTCTCTTCCTATGGCCAGGCCCTTGATTAAGGTAGAAAAAATAGCATGAACATCTTCCTATTAAGTGAGATTAACTGTAGTTCACCCAAACCCATCCTTACACTAATGTTCTATGAGCCCATGGACGTGTGGGAAGGAGTTACAGTGAGGTGAGGAAGGAGGAAGACAGAGATTACAAGCAATTTGGCAAAGCTTGCTGCAAAATTAAGATATTAGAAGCTAGGCGTGGTGGAGCTTGCCTGTTATCCAAACTACTTGGGAGACTGAGGCAGGAGGATTGCAAGTTCAAGGCCACCTGGGCAACTTAGCAAGACCCTGTCTCAAAATTTAAAAAAATTAAAAAGAGCTGGGAATGTAACTCAGAACAAAACAAAACAAAAAAGGAAAAAAAACAGAAGAAGAAAAAGGAAAGAAAATAAATTGAAATTGCAATTAATAAAAGGATTATAGGGGGTAAACTGGTATAAAATTCAAAATGACAAAAGCTGAGGACATAAAATAAAACTAATAGTAATAAATAAGCTTACTATATGGAAATCTACGTTTTAAGTACTTTACTGATTTTAATAGACTACAATTGGGCTGAGGTTGTAGCTCAGTGGCAGAGCGCTTGCCTCGCACATGTGAGTCACTGGGTTCAATCCTCAGCACCACATAAAAATAAATAAAGACATTGTGTCCATGTATAACTCAAAAATATTTTTAAAAAAATATACCACAGTCCTTTGAGGGGGATGTTACTAATTCCACTTTACAAAGGAGGAAACTGAAGCATAGATAAAGTTAACAGACACATATGGAGATTTACTAATGCTTTGCTTCTGAAAGCATGGTACACTGAGCAGCCATACCAGCATTGCCTGGGAGCTTGATAGAAATGCAGAATCCCAGGCCTCACTCAGATCCATGCATTCAGAGGTGGCATTTTAACAAGGCCTCCAGGGAATTTGTGAGCATATAAGAATCTGAGATATGCTAAATGGGGTTGTGGGGGGCAATGTCTTGTTTAACACCCATTATTGGTGGCCCCTTTTACAGGATAAAACTGTCTATCTGTGCTGAGTTAAGTATCTGCTGAACAAAATTCCTAACTAAAAGTGATATTTGCCATTTCCAAAGGCGTGATGCTGGGTTAAAGTGGCCAGCATTTGCTATCATAGAAAGAGCATGAGGAGAACAGATTTCATTCATTATCTTTTTCTATTAAATGCCCAGTAGTGAGAAAAAAGTTGAAAACAAAAACTAGAAGTGTAAAAGGGAGGCACACACAAATATAAAACTACTGAGATCAATATTATTAGGAATCCTGTATCAGCACAAACTAGTTGGGTGGCCTTGTATAAGTCATGGCCTATCTCTAGGCCTAAGTTTCCTTGCCTATAAAATGAATTGTATGGATTCAGCTTGACATAACTGCAGCCATCTTGAATCATAACCACTGTGATTGCCCTGGTCAGTTTTTCTCACATAGTTTCCTAGTATGTTATAAATAAACATACTAGGAGTTACATGTGGAGTTTGCAACCAGACCCTGGTGTCAGGAATATTCCTGACTCTGATATTAGTTTGAGATAAACTAGGTACATTCAGGCCTGGATGAAGTCCTTTTTGTACTGATTACATTGTAAGCCCCCATTTTCTGAACCAAATTACAAGGATCCACCTGGTCTTGCTACTACCCAGAAACACACTTCTGTCATTAAATCCCCAATAAATTGCATCCTTGCAATCCTGGATCTATGTGCCTCTTTTCTTCAGTTTCATGGCACTAGGACAAGTTTACATACACTGGGAACAGGTTGTTATGGAACCTGAATAAAATGGACTAGATCATCTCTGTTGTCCCCTCAATTTTCAGTGTTTTGTGGTGATTTTCCTACATAGGCTTAACAAAGTGTTCACCTCCCACACACAATGATAATGCATGAATCATCTCACAAAAGCAGTGTGGGGTCAGTACACTCAGTCCACAGCCCTGTGACATGGAGCGACTGTCTGCAAAGGAATGATGAGCCCTTATGGTCACACAGAGTTTACTAGGCATGGTAACAGAGTAAATGTCACTAAAAAAAAAAGAATAAAGTAAGATATAATACATAGTACTGACAATTTGTGCCATGATTTATCGTTTTCTAAGTACTTTCAAAAATAATGGCCAACATGGTATCTGCATGAGGATGAGATCATGATAATCACTACTGTATCCTATGCCTGGCAGCATGTGGTACATGCTTTTTGAAAAAAAATCATGAGCTTTTCATTTCATACAGTGAATGAGGTCTAGTGTTTCTATATCCAGAAGAGAAAACTGAGATTCAGAATAGGTAGATGATTGCCTAAGGTCACTTGTCTCTTAAAGAGATGCACTGTCATCTGATTGTGACTTCCATCCCTAAAACTTGGGCTTACTCTCTGTGTTGTCATCCAGAGAGAATTGGATTATAAATAATTAACTACAAATTCTTTGCAGCTGCCCCCACCAACAGGTTGAGCCTTTTCTTTACCCACTGAATCCCAAGCCTGGCCACTTGACTTGTTTTGGCCAATGGGACATCAGCAAATATAATGTAAACACAGACTTGAGAAATACTTGCACATTGGGCTAACCCTTTCTTCTTGCTGGAAATTTTTCCACTATCATGTGAAGAAGCCCAGAATGGACTACTAGAGAATAAGATACTATGTGGAAAGAGAGGCCCAGACAATCCTAATAGTCCAGCCAACCTCAGTGAGGTTCCAGAAATTTGAGTGAGGCTATCCTACATCATCCAATCCCAGCTAAGCTAGCTCACAGTAAAAGCTACAGAATCTTAAACAAACAACTGACTGTTGGTTTAAGTCACTTAATTCTGGGTTGATTTGTTACATACTAAAAGCTAACTGATACAAACAACAACATTCCATATCAGGGCATTTCATATTTCATGTTTACCATTATTTTATGCTGAATTACCCTTCTTTTTCACTTATATCCTTGAAAAGTCATTCTTCGTGCACACACCAGAACATACACCAGTGTACACAAAAGTTTATGAATGCTTTGAATTAAACTCAGAGCTAATGAAGGACACTGAATTTTATCAAACATTTTTGAGCACATACAGTCGGATCGAAGGGAACTAGGTCCTCAAGGAAGGATCTCAAGTATTTCTCTAATTTTAGTCTGTAGCCAGCTAATGGTTGTCCTTTGCATCACTGTTGATTGGCTTTTCTGGAGAAGTTTGGAGAAGGTAAGCAAAGAAATATTATTAAATAATAAGAAGGCTTAAAATTTTCTCACTTGGGGAGTATGGTCATTCTCAGATCCCAGGCTTGAATACAGGGCCACATTCTCCCAACCTCACCCAACTTCTTCCAGAAAGTCAACTTGAGGCACTTCATCTAGGATAGCAGGCATAAAGGATACTAGACACTATCTAAGTAAACTAGTAATATGCGTGCATAGGATGCCAGCTGACTGGCCAACTGTAGGTAGGTACTCAAAATCCAAAGTTACAGCAAAGAAAGTTCATTTCTTCTCAGAGCTGGACATCTCTTGCATTGCCACCAGGTTCCACTTGATTTTCCAAGAGAGAGTTGGCAGCTGCCAGATAGCAGGAACACAAGGCCACTGCTGCAGCTCCTGCCATCTTCCCAGGGTCTGTCATAGGGTCATTTCTTTGCTCTGCTCATAGTCACAGAACATCTACATTTAAACAACCATGATAAGAGAGACAAACAGGTGAAAAAGCTATTGGGTCAAATAAAGCAAAGCCTAACCAAGAGTGCAAAAGCCTATCAAAAGAGCTGAACTACATGGAAATAATAGAGCCACATAAAGGACCACACACAAGGACCTGGAAGCCCAAGAACCATGCTCAACACATAGTAGGTGCTCCATAAATATTTGTTACATAAATGAATGCAAAGCCACCCAGCCACAGACACAGGGCTTCATGTCTGTTCTTAGGTGTTAATGCAAATTTGGCCCTCCTTGGTGAGACCCAGCTTTCCTTTCAAGATCTACTCTGATGCTCAGAAAAAGAGGCACTCCAGGTCACATCTTAACTATCACTATAAACACTTTCTGATTACCTTAGAAGGTGAAATGTGGCCCATCAGCTTTCTCTCCGAGTGACTTTAGCCCAGATGGGATCAAATAAATTAGTTTCCTCCATCTCAACAAAATTGTTAGGTAGAAACAACTTTACTTATTATGGCAGGAGTTAACTTACACAATTCCCTGATTCAAAATAAAGGTTTAACTTGTGTGTTCACTTATTTATGTCTCTTTGCCCTGCACAGAAGGTTTAAGACAGCAATGGAAAACTATCAAATGCAGCAGTCTGCTTTCAAGCTAACAAGCATGCAGAAGAAGGAAGATTTTTAAAAATGTTTTCTTGGCAGCCTCTTTGACCTATACTTGGAATTCTGTGCAATGTACACGTGCAAGAGATTGCAATGGTGGGGAGGTCATGTGGTGTCAGCCCAGCCCACATAGAAAAGTGTGAACCTGCAGGCAAATGGCAGCTGAGTCTCTGGCCAAATGAGGTTGTGGAATGGGAATGTCAATTCCAGAAAATGTATGTTTTCTGATTTTACATTACAATTTGGGGAGATAAGAGATTGTGTCATGACAAATTCAAGAAAGTTCAGGAGAGAGGTTAGGGAAGGAGGGATGTTTTCAAGCTCAAAGTCCCTGTGTCTATCTAATCATGCAATCAAGAGTAATCACAGTTAGCTTCTAAGGAAATATTTGTAATCATAAGTAGCTTCCCAATAATTTCTATTCAACAGTATATATTTGTAAGTTATCTATAGCTCCACTAGACAAAGAGTAGGCATGAAAGATGACCCTAGGCAGGCCTGATGTTAAAAACTGGCTTAAAGAGGTTTCCTAGGTGGTTGAAAAGAATAACCTGGACTCCAAGGATGACAGCCAGGAAGAGGAGGCGGAAATTATTGAGGTCTACCAATGACAGCCACTCAGTCATGGATAGGTTCAGATTCCAGACACAAACTGCCCCTAAGAGAGGCTCATTTTGAATTAGTTTAAGTTCTCTCCCTTTAATATGAAAAATTTTCAAGTATACAGACAGTTGAAGAAGTTTTACAGTGAACACTCACTTACCCAACCTGGACTCTACAATGAACATTTTGCTGCAGTTGCTTTCTTCTGTATGCATTCCTTTATCTCTCCATCCACCACTCCATCATATTTTGGATGCCTCCCAAGGTAAGTTACAGACATCAATTCACTTCCCTCTAAATATATCTGCATACATATCATTAACTAGTTAATATGCACATACACATTTTAAGTATGCCATTTGATGAATCACACAAAGACATAAAACTAGTCAACCCAAATCCCTATCAAGATGAGGAACATCACCCAGAAAGTTCCATCATGTCCATTCCCTGGAAATACCTGTTTCTAAGGCTCAGAGTTAACCGTTGTATATATCAACAGTAGCTCATTCCTTCTTATTGTTGAATAGTGTTCCATTGTATGAAAGATCATACTTTGTTTAACTAGTCATCTGCTAATGAATATTTCAGCTGTTTCCAGTTGTTGTTGTCATTGCTGATTCCTTTTGGACTATCATGAGTCATTTTAGATTGATGTAAATATATGAATTGATAGGTATAAGCAAAATATACCTGTCAACTCATAAATTCTATTTTCGTTATTATGTGCTAAACCCTCTCAAGTGGTTTATTTTAAGTGGCAAATTTTAGAGTTGAAATACGAAACAATCTACAATCTAATCTGATCCACATTCTCTCTCTCTCTCTCTCTCTCTCTCTATATATATATATATATATATATATATATATATATATATATATATATAAATTTATTGCTTCATAAGATAAAAATAGAATTAATTTACATAAGGGGTAAATAATTAGTATCCAATGATACTTAGTGCCTAGAAGTGGGAGATACACATCTTTGTGGTCTCTGGGTCATGTCCTATATTTATCAGTTGTCCACTAGGACAGGTTTTTAGGAAAGGAAGCAGCCCCCACTTAAAGCCAAGCTAATCTCAGGACCCTAGTATCCATGTGGTCCCAGCTCTCCAGTTGCTAGTAGAAGAAACTTCTTCTATCCTCTCAAAAAATACATAAAATATCTTTATCATCTCCACACTCTCACCTTCCATTCTCCCCTCCAGTCACTGCAGGCCTGCTGCCAATTTCAACACAATACTAAATAAAATGGGCACTGCAACATTTTCCCTGGATTTGACATCTACTTCACTGAAGTGGTAGGGTTGGGGGTGAGTTTAATACAGCCAGAGAGAAACTGAAAGTCTTGAGCTAAGGATAGGAAGAGAGGGCCCTAAGGGATGGAAGGAGGTACAAGAAAGGAAGTTGCTGGAAACAATCCTTCCATTTTAAAAGTTCACCTAGAGCTAACCTGGCCTGATCACCAGCTCAAGTCCCAGGGTTGTTTTCTTTCCTCTTCTTTATCCATGAGAGCTTGGCACCTCCTCAGCTTCCTCTCAGTCTCAGAAGAGCACCATGCATGTCTTCTGTAACAGCCTAGAATTGGAGTATCTTCCTCTAGTCTTTGCCCCAGTCCAAAAAGGCATAGTCTGAGCTGACTGCCAGTGCCTCAGCAGGTATCATCTTTGCTTCCTTAAAGGCCAATGATCCTTTAGCCTCTGGAAGTCTTGCCTATTGACCCCTTCTGTCTGTCTTGTTCCAGTTGCCCTAAGAACACTTGCTTGCAAATGACCAAGGCTGTTTCAGGCCTCAAGTGAAGCCAGACACCTTGCCTATTATTTTAAGGTAAAAGCCCAGACTTGTTGGTAGCCTGGTTTTTGTTTGTTTTCTTTTATTTGGTACTGGGTGTTAAACCCAGAGGCATTTTTACCACTGAGCCACATCTCCAGCCCTTTAAAATTTTTTTTTATTGAGATAGGGTCTCACTAAGTTGCTTAGAGCCTCACCAAGTTGCTGAAGCTGGCCTGGAACTTGTGATCCTCCTGCTTCAGCCTCCCAAGTTGCTGGTATTTACAGATGTGTACCACCACACCCATCTATGGCTTGGGTCTTTTAATAGTATCTTTGCCATGTTCTGTAGCATCCATGACACTACCCTCAGCTCCTTTTACAACAGTACTCATATCAACCTCCAATTATATCTCTTCCCATTTGAAAACTAGTGTTTCTTTTGGATCTCCCACTCAATTTCAGTTTCCAGACCATGGGAAACATCTAGTTCTCAGTTCATTTTCAGGACAGATATGACTAACACAACTCAAGTCCAATGAATGATCAACAGATCATATCCCACCCATGTTCTCCCTGGTGACTCATTCACATTGCCCCACTGACTGCCATGCACAATCCCCATCCCCATATCCCTAGTCATACGTACTCTCATAGTCCTAACTGCCTGATATATAATATCAAAAGGCTGTAAACAGTTGATGTCAACAGCAGCTCCAGTTTCCACTAGGGAAAGATTTCTCAACATGTGCACAGCAGCTAGTATTCTGGGATGTAATACAGTGAGGTTACCATGTGATATAGGTGTGCCAGTAAGTTTGTTCACACTCTTTGGCTCCAGAACATCTTGTTTTTTGAGAGTCCCGGTCATTAACAGCTTTCTTCTACCTCTTTCCTGTTATGAGCTCTTACCTCTATTTATTGGTGTCATTGTATCTGTCTCCAGCAACACTAGTCACTGTGCCTTCTAATTTGTTTCTAATGAAACATGCTGAAAAAGGACATAGGCTTCAAGAAATTCCACAATGCCTGAAATGATATAGGTACTCAAAATATGTTCTAAAAACATCAAGAACTAAATAAAAGTTACTTGCTACAACACATGGAAGATCTGGAGAAAATATAGGATTTCCACCATCAAACTTAAAAACAAAAGCACAATGTTTGCCTTAAAATAAAGAGAAATGTCAGAAGTCCTGGATGAGAAGAAAAAAAATGAAAGGCAAAAGAGTAAATACATGCAGGTGTCATGGTGTCCCTCAGGGACTTCAGCCCAGGTACAAGCTCCAGAGAATGAGACCAGGATTTTGACACACCTCCACACACACAAACAGTGGCCTCAGGCCCACACAAAGTGAGAGCTAATGAAGTCACTTGCAAAGAGCTTGGGGACTCAGAAATATCCTGTTCACAAAAGGGGTACAGGATTACTCTTTCCACTGGCTCAGTGAAGCAATAATGATATTTTCTGTGGAGACTTAAGCAGATAAATTTTTTAAAACCTATAAATATTTTTTAGAAAAACTATTTCTTGTGGATGTGAAGTTCCGGTTAACACTTCCCATGGGTATAGAAAATTCCAATGGAGATATTAGTATAAAAACAAGTCCAGAACCTGGAAAACCCCAAGGTCTTGGCAAAACCAATGTGAAATCTGAGGACCAGAGAATAAAACTCCCAGAGAATAAAACAAAAGCCAAAGATAAGCCCACAATAAAAGAAATTGCTAGATACACAAGGAAATGCGATACCATAAGGGATAGTTAGCAAATGCAGGACACAGGAAGAATACAAACTGACCACAGGAAATAATAGAAAACTTGGAAGGAGAATATGAAATAAAGATCCTGGAAATGATTAAAGAGAAAAAAGAATAGACAGCATAAAGAATTGAAAAGATAATATAAATAAATAACAAGCTAATTTGAAATAAGAATAAACTTATAACTTGAAAGACCAATCATTGAAATTTAGTGTGATTTTAATATTTTAATAACCAAACCTAAGTAAAGCAACTTCTGTAAAAATGTGCAGCAGGAAGAAACTAGGAGAGAAAAGGAGAAAAGAACAATGAAACATCTAAAAAAGCTCAGCTTCCAGGGAGTAGATCCAGGACCAATTTCTATTTGGCCTTGAATATCCTGGCATGTCTAGCCAGTTCCTGGAATAGAAGACCTCAAAAAAAAAAAATGCTTGTTGAATGAACGCAGTAACAAAAGAAGGAGCTATAAGCCAAAGGATTAATGACTAATGGAGAAAGTCCTGCAAGACAGCATTCTGGACTCAAGTTTTTCTTTTCTTTCTTAAAGCCCAAGATATCTACCAAAACTCATTCCATCTTAGCATTGATAGACATTCATGGGTCAAGGCCATTTATATACATCCATAGGCAGTATATAATTTTCTAGAAAGCATTTTTCAGCAGGCTCCAGCTGAGTTCATTGCCTTTGTAAATTGTGGCCACACTGAGGGCTACACTCCACCCCTGCATGAATTTAAGCAAGAGTCCAGGGGAACAGAAAGATCTAGGACAATAGAAACACAGTCAGAAAATTTCATGCAGAATAAATCAGAGTGTCTGTGCTCTAGGCATCTCATAGTTCCTAATTATGGGCCAGAAAGTATGTGATCTCAATGGCTCAACTTGTCAGTAGGTCTGTGACCAGTCCAGCATCTGTCTACATGGGACTGGTGACATATGAATGTTAAATAGAGCCCAAGTCAAATGCAGAAAGAGATGACAAGAAATAAAGGGGACCTGTTTCAGAATCAATCCAATGGTGTATCTGTAGCTTCTTCATAACTCTAATGGGAGGGGTGTTTCAATTAATACAAAAATCTACCCTGTCATGGTGGCTTAAAATCATGTTTCAAATTTAGGACCCAGTTGTTCTCAGTTTATGTTTTAGGATACTAGAAATCCACTGGATTTTTTCCCAGTCCTCTCCACTCACTGCTCTTATATTACTCAAGATGCTGTAGAAGTAGTTCCTGTAAGTGGAAGCAACAATAAACTTAGTTGCTATAGGCAACACAAACACTTCATGAGAGGTTAATGCTCCAGAATATGGGAACTGGATGGTCATGTTTCTGTTCCTGTTGCAACTACTCTGGGAAATGAAACATGACAGATGACTTTCTGACCTTTAGTTTTTATCTTGATGACTGGAAGGGGTGCAGGGCATGGGTTTGAGTACCAGGCTGACTAGGATTTGAAGCTGGGCTTTTCAGCCACTAACAAAGTGACCTTGGTAAGTTACCTAACCTCTCTGGATTTATCTGAAAAATAAGGATACAAGTACCTTCAATTGAATTTGCCTTAGCATTTACTATGCAATTCTACGGTACTGGCATCATGGGGTAACTGAGAATACAAAATGAGACAATGTATGTGATTATTGCTTTCTGAGTCAGTCAGAATATCATGAACATGAGCACTATGAACATTCATTGTGGATTTTGTAGTGCATAGCTACTAATAATGGGAACCACACAACTGGAACATATCTTTAGGGATGGAGAATACAAAGTCTGTAGCAAAATTTCAGAATTGACAGTACATGTCTCTCCCTAATTCTTACCACAACCCAACAAAACAAAAACAAAATATAACCCAGATCCAAATGCACAGATTCCTAGATATGGAATAATGGTATCTCCATTTTTGGAGGGTACAAATCCTCAAGTACACACCACAGTGTTAACAGAGGTCATCTCTAATGAATGTGATTAAGCATTTGTGGGTATGACCTTATGGAATATTGAAGATGATCAAAAATTCTTTACTACTTCCCCAACAGGTGAAGTCAAATACCCTATTTGTTGCATTTGGGCTCACCTTAGTGACTTGCTACGACCCATAGCATGCAGTGGAGGCAACGTTCTGGAATTTCCAAGGCTATATCAAGAGACACTTTGAAGCTTCTACTCAGGTCTTTTAGGATACTTGCTGTGAAGGAAGCCAGTTACCATGTAAGGAGTCTGACTGCCCACAAGCTATGACACCACAGGAGACAACACTAAAAATATCACATGGAAAGACTTTGAGACCATATGGGAAGGGAACAAGAAGTGTCCAACCAGCTCCCAGACCTTTGGTCATTCCTAGGTATCTCAAGGAGAGGCATGTTGTCCCTGCCAAGCCATACCTAAACTGCAGATTCAAAAGCAAAATGCATTTTTTTTCTTAGGCTGTTAAGTTTGGGGTGGTTTTTTACGTAGTGATATATAACTAGTAAAAAAAATCAGTAGCATTTATTGTCTGATTTTTTTGTAACCAACATGTCTCTTTCTGTTTGGAAATAAAAAGAAAACAACGAAAGAGGAACTTAGAAGAGACGAAAGCCTTTTTAGAAACAGAGAGGGCATCTCCTGCACTTTTCATATCCTAGCCTCTCCACCAACCTTCCTTCACTCTTCTTTACTTCACTTGGATTATAATAGACTACTCAGCTTCCTCTTCTGAAAAAAAATCATGTGATGCCTCTTGTCATTTCATGGAAAATAGATCCTGTTCTAAACAGCTGCAAGTACCAGGCAAAGACTTTCAGAGATTCTGAGGCCAGAGCTTGGTCTCCTTGGAGGCTGATAAATCACTCTGCACACATCCTCATGTGCAATATGCCATGCCATCATTCATGAACTAATTTGACTCAAACCTTGCTAAACACAAACAAGCAAAGGGTAGCAATTGCTTTAGAGTCTAGAACCAGGAATTACTGGGAGAGTTCAACCTTCCTGAATAGGAGTGTGGTCTTCAAGATCTTCGATCAGAAGGGAGTTCAGAGAATCTTCTGTTTTCCAACTAGGGGCTTTTATATCATCTATCGCTTTCTGGCTCCATAAAACAAAGGACTTGACTTGATGGTCTTGAAGACCTCTTGTAGTTGTGAAATTTAATGCATGAAGCTACAAGAGAAACCCAGGTCTTGCTTGTAACTATCAGGCAAATCAACAGTGGGAAGGAGTTTTCTATGGTGTGATCACAGGCAAATGTTAAAGCTTCAATGTGATCTGAAAGAACATCTCTCTTTCTTCCA